>CAKAOH010037744.1:0-88093 GCA_916701665.1 Sebastiscus tertius | reverse complement strand
CCCCCCCCCCCCCCCCCCCCCCCCCCCCCCCCCCCCCCCCCCCCCCCCCCCCCCCCCCCCCCCCCCCCCCCCTGTAGAAGCGGCATTGGATAGTTTTGGTCTAGTTTTTCAAGTGGACAGGTACTGAATTAAACACGTCCGTCAGTGTGAGATTGAAATTGTCAGTGACTACAGCTGTTCTTTTGGACCTTTCTACTGGATTTGGTTCATAAGGCTGTATAACAAAGAGAGCTTGTTTAAACTGTGGTCTAACTGCAGGTTTAATCAGACCTCAGTTTGATCCTCAGCTAAAGCACACTTCATTTCCCTTTGCAGTGTGCCATCACCAGCAATTTTCAACATAAGTAATACTCAGAAATGCATGACAATCAATGTACATATACTGACGCCAACACTTGTTCTTCATTCTGTGTGTAACACAACAAATATAAACTAACCCGACGTCAAAATGACATGGACGTGTGTTTGTGCGTGTGTGCAACAAATGGGCGGGGGAGGTTCAGCTCCTCACCTGTTGGCCAGAAATGCTTCGTGTGCGTGTTTAGATACGAGTGCAGGCTTACACAGGCAGGGTGTCAGTGACAGGAGGATTAGGAGGAAGCCTTGGTGTGTATTGATCCACAGACAAACATCATCTGGATAGTGTAAGCCTCACACTGCTATTCAGGCTGTGCATTCACTTTTCATCCTCTGTTTGTTTTTCTCTTCTGTGTGTGTGTGTGTGTGTGTGTGTGTGTGTGTGTGTGTGTGTGTGTGTGTGTGTGTGTTTATCAGTGGACATGCTTCTGTGTGTTTGAACCGTGTAAGTGCTTAATCTCATTTGTCAAACACACACAATAGAATTGAAATAGAATAGTTGTCCTATGACCTGTCACACAAACACACATTGCATATATGTGCATAAACTCAGCTGGTGTCTCTTACATCATCAAATCCTCCCTGTCTGCTCATCAGTCTGTCCAGGCATTGCTTAGCTGGACACTCACTGACGTGGGTGTTGTTAGTCCACAAGGACATGCAGCGAACAAACAGCACAAACCTGATCACATGTTTGAAACACAGGATCTAGATTTAGGAGTATGGTCGCACACTTTAGATGATTTCTGTAATTGATTAAAGCTAGGGATGCAAGGATACCAGTATCGGGTATTGGGTCCGATACTGTGCTCATGTACTCGCAAGACGGCTCCGATACAACTTTACGGCAGCGTGCCGCTAACCTCTCGTCACCATCTTTCGGGTCCTATCCTTCTCTTTATACATCCATGGTTCTATCACGTGCTCCACCTCCCCAACGGTGCGGGCGAGACGGGCCGCCACTTTTTTCAGACCGAATACAAGTACCGAGTACCAAGTACCGATACGAGTACCGAGTACCGATACGAGTACTTCTCTGTGCCAAAAGACCTTCGTTAACAGCCAGCTGGAGGGTGTGAGCGACACACGGCAGGATGGGGAGTCCCGCATACGAGGCGGTGTACCGCAACCGGCTCTAGGTCGGCTTGGAAAGGCTCGGGGCGAAGGTGCTTCCCATGGCCAAAGTGTCACCGGGGCGGACTGTCCTTAGTGCGCCCCAACAGCGTCGTGCCCCCAGGGCGGGGCTTGGCCCACGTAAAAGGTGCCAGGGGTCTGCGGCGAAGTCTGCAACCCACCCGACCCGTCTTGAAACACGGACCAAGGAATATAACGCGCGCGCGCGCGATTCAAAGGGTGCAAGCAAAACCCTGTGGCGCAATGAAAGTGAAGGGCACCTGAAGAGACACAGGAGAGAGAGCAGAAACACACAAAACATCCTTATAATGGTTGCATTTTGTCTACTAACCCTAAATAGGTTGATCTTGTACCATTGATTGGAACATTCTGAAATGAGGCAATCCATTTGGTTCAAGAAAATGTCACTTTGTCTTTAAACATTTGCTGACGTTGAATGGAAAGCCGTAAAAAAGTCAACGAAGTGCATTTTTTACAGCGGTGGGTTTGTGTGTGTAATGTATGTTTTATATATGTGTGTGTGTTTGTGAGTGTAATGTATGTTTTATATGTGTTTGTGAGGACAGTATGAACCGTCTGAGCGGCCTGCCCAGAGGATTTGGTTCACTGCCGGCTTTGGAAGTGTTGGACCTCACCTACAACAACCTGAACCAGAACTCCCTGCCTGGAAACTTCTTCTACCTCAGTGAGTACACACACACACACACACACACACACACACACACACACACACACACACACACACACACACACACACACACACACACACTGCTCTGACAGTTATGTTTATCCTAGAGTAAAGAACAAATAATTACAGTTTCCATCCATCCATCATCTGCAACCACTTATCCTATTCAGGGTGGCGGGGCAGCCGATCCCAACTGACGTTGGGCGAAGGCGAGGTACACCCTGGACAGGTCTCCAGACTATCACAGCTCTGACACATAGAGACGGACTAATTACAGTTTACAGTCTTTCATTATGTCCTCAACAAATCAATGTACTGATGGGGAAAATGGACTTTCACTGACTAGCTGAGTAGCTGACCACTGTAGCCACTAGTTGGCCCTTTGGGCAGTAGTTGACTTATTGTTGACGGTATTATTTTAGCTAGCATCACCACATTTACAGTATATACTGATAATGTATGTTATTCTGGCTTCTGTGTACTAAAACATTGCACCTCACTACCTACCTAAAAATAAATGATTACATTCCCCAAAATGTTGCGTAGGGATGCACCGATACCACTTTTTTTCAGACCGAGTACAAGTACAAGTACAAGTACAAGTACTTAGATTTGGGTACTCACCGATACCGAGTACTGATACGAGTACTTCTCTGTGCCAAAAGACCCTCATTAACAGCCAGCTGGAGGGTGTGAGCGACACACGGCAGGCTGGGGAGTCCCGCATACGAGGCCTACATTGTGGTTAAAGGACGACCCGCTCTCCCCCCTGAGCCACAGCTACCCCCTCCCTTGTATTTTTAGTGTAATTCATTTGCCAAAAAAGAAACAAAAACGCACAATGAACAAGATGAATTTGACTGATAGCATTATTATTTTATTTTTTCAGATTTTGTTTAGATATCGCGATTAATATCGTTACCGTGAATTATTCTGGCCACAGTAATCCTGTTGTGGAAACCTGCTATCGTGACGGCCCCTAATTTGGAGCTATGTAAATAATATTGACTTGACTTTCTAGAGTCCCCGCTGGTTGCCTAGCAACCTCACGCAGGGGGCGGGGGACTTCATTGTGAAAATCTAATTTTATTGAAACATTACAGCCTGTAGGCTACTGTACTTCAACGAAACAAAAAGAAATCATCTTGAGATCTTTTCTTTTTCAGCAGCGATCAGCCGGACAGTAACCACTAAAGACGGCGTAGGCCGAGTGTCCATATAGCGGTTTTCTTTGACAGAAGAACGCTGGCAGGGTGCTGGGGAGCACTTCATCCCAGCACTTCATCAAAAAAGTGCTCCCAGCACCTGTCTGAGAAGTTAAGATATTTTCTACTAGAAGCGCTCAGAGCAGCTCTGAAACAAGACGCTGGGTGCAGCACTTTTTTTTTTTTTTTTATTGGTTCCGTATTGTAGACATTGAGATTTTCATGTCTTTTTTGATTATAAAGCAGGCGGTGCTAAATAAATACTGTGAAAGTATCAAAATACACACAGCCCGTATTCAGAAACTTCATCTTTAAATGTTTTTTGAACATTAAAGGTCCCATATCATGCTCATTTTCAGGTTCATATTTGTATTTTGGGTTTCTACTAGAACATGTTTACATACTTTAATGTTTAAAAAAAACTTTATTTTCCTCATACTGTCTGCTTGAATATACCTGTATTCACCCTCTGTCAGAAAAGCTCTGTTTTAGTTCATTTTAGTGGAATTGCAATGGAATTGCATTACTAGGCAACAGCTTGGGTCCATGTTTACTTCCTGTCAGCTGATGTTATTCACATACACTGCAACGGCAAATAAACGGGGACACATTTAGAATGTTTACGTTTAAAACTTTGGAATGGTATAAATATTGTAGATTTGTGACATCACAAATAGACAGAAATCCTGACGGCTTGTTTCAAAAGCTCAGTTTCTGAATACGGGCTGTGTGTATTTCTCTGTGGATTAAGTGTTTCGATACTTTTACAGTGTTTATATAGAACTTAAACCTGCTTTATAGTATAAAACTCATGAAAATGTCACTTTTTATAATATGGGACCTTTAAAGTATGTAGACATGTTCTACTACAAACCCAAAATTCGATATTGAACCACTAGAATGGACATAATGTGTCTACGTTAATTGTCATTTAGTAGTGAAGGACTCATCAGAAATAGTAACAGAACATGTATAACATGGACCAACTCCAACTGCCAGTTCCTGTTCGTGCACGCTTTGAATTGAGCTTTACAGGTTAATTACTTATCAACTTGAATTCTCGAGGGGGCAGACCATTAAATAAGCAAAATAGAAATAAAAATAACTATCGGCGATGGACTCAGCCCGTCGCAGATATATTTGTCTAAGAGACGGTCTGACTCAATGTGGCCCTAATACTCCGTCGTACCATAGACCTACAACAATAATAAATAAAAATGACATTTAAACAAAAAACAATTATTCATTTCCATGTTTAAAAATCCACAGGGAGCCTCTGGAGAGGGGCTGAAGAGCCGCATGTGGCTCCGGAGCTACAGGTTGCTGACCCCTGGCCTAACCCTAACTTTTAGGGAATTAGTGCTAATGAGGATGTAAATAGTGTTTTGGTTACTACCGTGCCCATCGATGTGAGGCCGGCTGATAATGATCGGATGCAGGTGGTAACAGAGGTGACGGGGTCACGGGAAGAAGAGGAGCCGGGCCTCGGGCTGCATTACTCATGTATAGTGTAATATTGATTTCACATTAAAAGATGAATAGGGCTCTACAGCAGATGCAGCATTTTTGGCTCCCATGTTGTAACAGTTCCACGAGACAACATTGTCAGCTCCACTCTCGGCTCCACACAGAGGCCGCTGACCCTTTTCTTTTCACCGAGCGTTGACAAAGCTGTCTCACTGTCTGTTGTCTTTGCCAGACAGCAGAAGGTCTGTTTAGATTGATTCTGTCCAGTTTGTGAGGCCGTATTATTAATCAGGCTTGACTGGTGGTATTGATCAGATTCCAGTCTGGTTAGGACTAACAGAGATGCTTGTTTTGCAGCCACCCTCCGCGCTCTCTATCTGAGTGACAACGACTTCGAAGCCCTGCCTGCCGACATCGGGAAGCTGACTAAGCTGCAAATAGTAAGTTAATGTCGACGCTTTGTATCATGAACACTTGAATTAGAAGATGAAGTAGAGGGACTGAAATTCGGCTATAACAGAATTTAGTTTGCATTAAATCCACCTTGGGACAGCAGTTGAAAAGGGGAAATGATGAATTAAAACCAATTCATTAATTTAGTCTCAGTTCTGAAGGTTGCTACTGAGTTTTTGTGACCGTAATGTTTCACACACACAAACCACATGATCAAGTAAAATAAAAGGTTTAATAAACTACTAACTACACACACAAATAATAACTACTATTAACATACAAATAAAGTGACTATGCGCTGATGCACTGAAGACATTAATGAACAGTCTGAGTGAAGGAGGATGTATCAGAATAAATCTGTCAATGATATATTTGGCAGATGTATTAACTTGTGGAAACACACTGGTGGCCAATCAAATTGAAAATATCAGATCTCTGTGGACTGATTAGGATACGGTGGTCAAAGGTCAAGGTCACTGTGACCTCATGTCCGTACCACTCTCGTGAATGTGATATCTCCAGAACGGCTTGAGGGAATTTCTTCAAATTTGGCACAAAAGTCTACCTGGGCTCAAGGCAAGGCAAGGCAAGGTGCAAGGCAAGGCGCAAAAAGCAAGTCGCAAGGCGCAAAAGGCAAGGCAAAAGGTAAGGCGAAAGGCAAGGCAAGGCAAGGCACAAGGCAAGGCAAAGGGCAAGGCAAGGGGCAAAGCAAGGCAAGGCGAAAGGCAAGGCAAGGCAAGGCGCAAGGCAAGGCGCAAGGCAAGGCGCAAGGCAAGGCGCAAGGCAAGGCGCAAGGCAAGGCGCAAGGCAAGGCGCGGTGCAAGGCGCAAGGCAAGGTGCAAGGAAAGGAAAGGCGCAAGGCAAGGGGGAAAGGCAAGGTCACTATGACCTTATGTCCGTACCACTCTTGTGAATGTGATATCTCGGGAACGCCTTGAGGGAATTTCTTCAAATTTGGCACAAAAGTGTACCTAGACTCATGGCAAGGTGCAAGGCAAAAGGCAAGGCAGCTTTATTTGTATAGCACATTTCAATTTAATATGAAATAACAGAATTTAGTTTGCATTAAATCCACCTTAGGGCACCGGTTGAAAAGGTAAAATGAACTGATTGAAGAATTTGCTGGTCAAAGGTTAAGGTTGCTGTGACCTCACAAAACAGTAATATACACAAGGCCATCAACATCTGGAAGTTGGATCCAATTATTTAGGAACCAATCACTTTTCTTATCACTTGGCTGTAGATACAGGGACCAATCACAGGCCTATAGCCTCTAGTTGAATCTGATCCAAACCCCATTAAATACAATGTTGAGCTCCACAAATAGTTCTTGTTGTTGGGATGTTTCAGGGTGTTTCTACATCCATTTCTGGCTGTCTGTGGGAGTGGAAATGAGGCTCGTCCACGTGCAACCACTTCCACAAAGATTTATAAAACAGAATAATTTCGACAAAAAGAATACATATATTTGTGTCTTTATGTGTCATGAATCTACACAGTGTTGTCCATCAAGGACATCCATACGGGGACCGTTTCAGTGCACTGAGCATTGCACCCGGACAGTGGATTGTCAATGTCTTGAGTACAAACTAGAATTGGAGAAAACAACGTTGTGTGTTCAATTCTCTTCTGTGTTTTCCTCCTGTCCAGTTGAGTCTGAGGGACAACGATCTCATCTCGTTGCCTAAGGAGATCGGGGACTTGGCTCAACTCAAAGAGCTTCACATCCAGGGCAACAGACTGACTGTCCTGCCCCCTGAACTTGGTACTGACCACACACACACACACACACACACACACACACACACAGTGGGCAGAGGGCAGTATTACTCATATTACCAGTGATGAGTGTACTCAGTTCTTTGTCCATCTGTCTGCAGGTAATCTGGATCTGACTGGTCCGAAGCAGGTGTTTAAAGCAGAGAACAATCCCTGGGTCACTCCCATTGCTGACCAGTTCCAGCTGGGCGTCTCCCATGTTTTTGAATATGTTCGCTCAGAGACCTACAAGTAGTAAGTACTGACACCAACGCACAGCCAACACACGACTCCTGAACTTTACTCTGATCATTAACAGAATATATATATATATATATATATATATATATATATGTAAGTATATATGTATATGTGTATTTTTAGATCATTTGAATAAGCATGAAGATAAACTAATTTCCCAAGTCCCAATATCCCAATCCCTTTATTTCTCTTGATTTTAGGGATGCATAATCCTACTTTTTCAGTACCGATACAGATAACTGGGCTTTGGGATACCAGTGTTTAATTAATGAGCTGTATGTCTCACTCTGTGGAAGTGACTAGATCATTCTGTTATGTGTGAGGAAACATCAGGCTGGATTTAAAGGGACTGTTTGTAACTTCTTACACGTATAAATCATTGCGGGTCGGTGTCCCATGCGCGCTCGCGTGTGGCTACGCTGTTCAGACTCAGACTCCAACACAAACTACACGGAAGCACCAAAACTGCAAAGTTCTTTCTAGTGAAGCCCGTCTGTTAAACAGTGTTGGCCGCGGTCGGAGGACGCGGGGGAGGTCGTAGCTTTGGTCTCCAGGGCCGGAGTCTCTGCTGTACTCTGCTCCTCTGACTGCCTGTCTTCACTCACACACCGCGCTCGTTCTCGCTCAGCTCGCTCCACTCTCACGTGCATGTGCGCTCACTCCACACTGCAGAAGAGTTAGTTTAGCTCTGAGAATATCTAGTGAATGTACAGTGGACGTTTGTGCAGAAATAACTGCTGCAGCTCCTCCAGACCAACAGAGGTTTCCCGTGTCTTGTGAAGTGACGGGGCTCCGCAGAGAGAAACGTTATCGTCTCCAACCAAAACTCCGTTGTCTCCCCTGTTCCCTCCGACCGCGGTCGGGAGGCTGAGGCAGGAAAAGCCAACACTAGGATCAGCATTGATTCATGGAGAGACCTTCGTCTGGTCAGCTAACATTACTGCCAAGCAGCTGAAATATAGTGATATTGTGGTTTTAGCTGACGTGTGTTGCCTCACTGTTTTGAGCGATGCTCGTTCATGTCTATGTAGAGCGAGCACAAGTGCGAGCAACAGGCGCTGACTTTCGTTGACTTAACTGCCACATGTGTCGCTGTTAACAAGCAAATGTCTGATTCTTACAAACAGTCCCTTTAACAGGAATCACAATTCAAGTGTAAACCTTTCAAATGCAGCAACAAATTGCTCAAAACTTAAATAGGAATTAAAATTCCAGTATATAATGTATTTACAGTATATAGAAATAGAATTAAATCGAGTAGATCGGCCCCTTTGTCACAGATACCCCGATCCAGCTATTTGAGTCGGTATCGGACCGATATCGTTCATGGCTAGTTGCTTTACTGATTTCTATCATGATGTTTCCTCTATTAAACAGCAGCAGTGCAGACCCTGCTGATACCATTTTACTATAAATATTCAAATGTTATCAGTAGTGAGGGATGCTACATTCACAGCGATCCAGGTAATGACCATTATAAAGTCATTATGTCAGGGGTTTGTGTTCAGTCTCGGTTGGACTGCTTGTCTTCTTCTGTCCTTGAACATCCATGCTGGAATGTGAATGTCTTTAAGAGGGACACATTTGTTAACAGGAGGACCATTGGCACTCGGTACAGTCCAAGTGTGGACCTTCTTTTCTGTGATGTACATCAATCTTTAAAACCAGATTGCTGGGTGCTGATGGAGTATGATGGCAGCTTTACTCTTCCTCCCTGATTTGATGCACAGCTCTTTTTATAAGGCCAACCCTCAAAGGGGTTTAACCCTTTAACACTTAGAGATAACTGCTGATCTCTGTCCACAGCCATGGTAAACGTATTCTCATCGCTCCACTCGGAGCTGCAGAAGCGTGTTTGGTAAACGCCAACATGACACATTATGCTGCTGCTTTACAGTTAAAGCTTACAGTGTTGGAACGCAATACGGTTTTTGCCTCGTGTTATTCCTGCAAGGGTGACTGAAGAGTTGATTTATTTCAATAATAATATAGAGTAAAAGAAAGAACAAAACACCTGAGCGGTTTTCAACCCTGAAAACATCTGGAAAGGCAGCGGAGATCTGATTTGAGGTGTGTGATGGATAATGTCTGATATGATGTCAAATGTAGACATGTGTGTGTGTGTTTGAGCACAGACAGTGTGAGCAGTCTCCTCTCTGGTGTTGGAGGTTAGCAGAAGGCTGCTATTAATTCTTTGTTCCAGGCAGAAGGAGATGCTGCAAATCCCTCTGTGTGAATGCTTCAAAACTGCTGCTCCGAGGCGAGCTCTGGAACTGATCCCTGCACTGTGTGACGGCGTGCGAGTGAGACGAAAAAAATTTCATTCTATGTTATGTTTGCATACTTGTATGAGCGATGTGTGTGGGTGGTGAGTCTTTTATCATGTGGAGAGCATCAATGTGGTGTGAATTGTTGTACAGTTGGACATTTTACCCCGCAGGAATGTTAAAGCCAGTACCGTTCTGCAGATATTACAAGAACTACAAGGACACTTTATTGTGACTGATCACACACGTCTAACACAAATATCCAACTCTTTGGATGGTGCACCTTCTGGTCGATCACTGTAGCAAGACTACTACTACTACCGTGGGGCTCCCTCGGTGCAAACACAGTCTTTAATTTACGGCTGATCACACACTCTTTTTTAACACAGATTCACAAGTTGTAATGCAGTTCAAACATGACTCTTTTTAAGCTCTCCGGTCCACAGCACCGCCAGCCTACAGTACGTGGCCCAGTCCCCTCTCTGCGTGTGTGTGTGTGTGTGTGTGTGTCTCAGCCATCGGAGGTCCAGAAACACTACTGCACTTAAAGGGAGAGAGTGTGATTAGACAATGAACATCTACCAGCTACCACATCTCTCTCTCTCTCTCTCTCTCCTGCTGCTGGATACCAGCCATGAACCACAGAAACACAAACACTAAGGCCCAATTCTAATCTGGCCCCTTTATCCTCTCCTGGTACGTGTCCACAGAGGCGTTTTTTATCGCGAGGGGACGCGACGCTTCCCAACATTGGACACTTGGTGTGCTGTCCCTAGAAACAAGGCACTCGGCTCCTGATTGGATGAACGCTTTCCCGCCGTCGGCTGCTGCTCCCAGCTTTCAAACCGGAACCACTATGGAGGCTCGTTTGGAAACTTTCTTCTCTTATTTCACGAAAATAGTTAAATATTTGAGGCGAGAAATAAGCTGTGCAGTTGATGAATCTGTCTTTATTTTGGAATCGACCACGTTTATTTTAAAAGATTCTCGGGAGTTTCGAGAGGCAGCGAGTCGCGTCAGACGTCCGTGATTTACATAAAGTAGACGAGCCCTCAACTTTATGCAAATGAGGAGCGGGTGTCGCGACGCCTAGTCTCTCTAATCGCAACTCCACGCTGCCAGAATGCATTGCGCGACCGCTTACATAGACAATGAATGGGGGGGCGTGGAAAGCAAGGAGGCTGTGGACACGTACCCTCGCTCTCCGTGGTGGAGTGCACTCCGTTTCTAGTCACACTCACAGCTGAATGAAGCACCCTTCTTTAAGGTGGAGGGGATCAATACAGCGGTCACTTCGGGACGAGCTTCCCTCTCCTCAGGGGGGAAATTGAGTTACTTTTTACTCTCGTTCTAGAATATAAATATAAATATATAAAAATAGAGAAATCATAAGAAAATATAAATAAGAAATATATATAACAGTGCAAATAATACTGCTGAAAAATAGGATCTATGCAAATAATATAAATGCATGCATTTATAAAAATGCAAGAATGGTATAAAATAAGAATATTAGTTAGTGAACCAGATTATTGCACAGCTGAATTATTAGACTAAATTATTGTACTGTTAAGTCAGTATTGCACAGTTGAAGATATGATCAATTATGGGGTTATAGCTCCTGATAGGGGTAAAAATAATAAATATATGTTGTGTGTTATATAACCGATCCTCGTTAACCGATTATTAACCTCTAACCGACAAGATTTTTGCCTCGCATGCAGCGGTGCGCTATTGACAGACCGTGTGTGCGTTGTCGGTGGCGTTAAAGCTGTGTACGTAGGTGTAGCAGACAGCGTGTGTACAGTTTATTTGTCGGTGAATAAATGCTCCGCCTCTTAAGGTGGACCAGCTTTTCTCCTTTTAGTGACGAGTTTTTCTCAGCTTTTTAATTATTATTAACATTTCTTTTAACCGATAGCGTTAAGATGCCTAATGTCGGTTAAACGGTTAATTATTAACATCCCTAATGTGAACACAGTGTACGAGAGAACAGGCACATATGGGTCAGCGGAAGCCAGCACAGTTGAATCCAGTAGCTCAGTGAGAGGGTCGCTGGTTCAAGTCCCCCCCGCGGACCAAGTACGGACTGTGATCCGGTAGCTGGAGAGGTGCCAGTTCACCTCCTGGGCACTGCCAGGTTGCCCCATGAGCAAGGCACTGGACCCCCAAATTGTAATCTTATATACATACATTTGCATAAAGCAAGCATATCTGCCCACTCCCATGTTGTCGAGAGTATTAAATACTTGACGAATCTCCACTTAAGTTACATTTTGAACAGATAAAAAAATTGGCAATTAACTTACAATTGATGGCGATGAAATATTTGAATCGATTGACAGCTCTAGTTTAGTGACGAGCAGATCAAATGCACCAGTCGCCCGTGTCCGTCAGGCTGGATGATGGACTGCCTATCTTTGTGATCAATCACTGTCAGCGTTAAAGCCAGCACTCATAAAAGCAACACATGCATATTTATCACTCTCATCAATGCACTTGCAAACCACACACACACACACACACACAAACGTCATGTTCCTCAAATGAGCTCAAATGAGAGGCGCCCCAATGGCACGGTGGTTGGCGATGCCACACGGCTGCACCATCCATAGTTTGATTCCAACTGGGGACCTCTGTTGCATGTCATGCCTCTCTCTCCCCCATGTTTCTCTCTTCACTCTCAAAGGCAGAAGGCCAAAAAATACTCAATAATAAAAGAGCTAAAATGACTCGAATATTAAATGAACGAAATATTGACAGACTCTCTACATGATCGATGAGGCAGGAAAACAAGATGGAAATAGTGGTAGTCAAGCTTTGGTTGGTTGATTTCTTTTATTTTTTAGGCTGTATTACCCAGCTGGGTACGTGAGGATGTCACGTTTATGACATAATGTCATAAAAATCAGATGTCTGAGCCGGCACCAGGCACCAGCCGGCCAGCTGATGAACTAAACGTTTACTTACTACATGCTTTAATGTGACAAAAAAGTGCATAAACAAAATTAGGGATGCACCAATACCAGTACCGGGTATCGGGTCCGATACGGCGCTCATGTCCTTGTACTTGTACTCGCAAAACAGCTCCGATACAACGCCACCGATACCTCTTTACAGCAGCGCAGCGTCAACCTCTCGTCACCATCTTTCGGATCCTCACGCTCCACCTCCCCGACGGTGCGGGCTAGACGGGCCAGTGGTGCGCCCGACCTTGCTGGGCCGGGATCCCACCTCAGCCGGCGCGCGCCGGTCCTCACTTCCATTGCGCCACAGGGTTTTGCTTGCACCGTCTGACTCGCGTGTGCGTTAGACTCCTTAGTCCGTGTTCCAAGATGGGTTGCCGACAACGCCACAGACCCCTGGCGCCTTTTACGTGGGCCGCGGCACGACACGGTTGGGGCGCACTGAGGATAGTTTGCCCCGGTCGACAGTTGCACCGGGGGCAGGGAGCCCCGTCACGGTGCGGCGAGGTCCGGGCGGGGAGCGCTGTAAAGCAGTACCCGGGAGCCACCTTCGCCCCGAGCCTTTCCAAGCCGACCTAGAGCCGGTCGCGGTGCACCGCCTCGTATGCGGGACTCTCCAGCCTGCCGTGTGTCGCTCACACCCTCCAACTGGCTGTTAACGAGGGTCTTTTGGCACAGAGAAGTACTCGTATCGGTACTCGGTATCGGCGAGTACCCAAATGTAAGTACTTGTACTTGGTATCGGTGCATCCCTACATGCGGCAAAGGGCCGTGGGTTGGATTTGAATCCTGGTCCAGGACTATACCTGGGTCCAGGACTATACACTGCAGCGAGGTGAGAAGGTAAACCACCGAAGGCCTCAGTGCTTGGGCATTCTTACAGTCTGTTCTCTGTCTTGTGACGGCCATCACACTGAAGACACCCCTCAGTCTGTGAGAGAAACTGTAGAAGCAGACTGTCGGGACATGTGTGAGGGTGAGAAAGATGAATGCATTTGAAGAAGTGCAACAGTGAAAGAACGCACACACACATCTAGCAGCAGCCTGTCTTTAGGCAGGTGTTAAACAATTTCCCAAAGAGATCTTCTTCATGTCTTCACAGCTTCATTCACACCTGACTAAATGTCCTTCATCTTCCAACTCTGGAGGTGCAGACAGGTGTGTGTGTGTGTGTGTGTGTGTGTGTGTGTGTGTGTGTGTGTGTGTGTGTGTGTGTGTGTGTGTGTGTGTGTGTGTGTGTGTGTGTGTGTTCACAGTTTCTGTCTAATATCATAGGATGTATCTTGAATATGAAAGCAGTGATAATACTGTGCTCTACTATTTTTCTTGGTAGAGAAATCATATTTCTCGTGCCCCCTCCACAAAGAGGTCAGAGCTCAGCGGAATACCTCGGAACAGTAGAATGTTCATTGCGCGGTGAGGCCTAACATGCACCTCAGCGAGGTGTAAATTGCGTCTCAGGGAGGCAGAAAGTTGCGCCTCCACAAGGCATAAATTGCGCCTCAGTGAGCTTAAAAAAGCGTCATGGTGAGATGACAATAGCATCTCTGCAAGGTTACAATAATGCCTAATCGAGGCTTCACTGAACCCCTCGACGAGGACACGATTATAGCTACCGAGGGGTTCATCGTAGCCTCATTGAGGCGCAAAGAAAGAACTGTCCCATGTGGGACTCAAACCCCAGTTACCAGCGTCAAAGGCAAGGATTAAGAGTGAAATTAGTCTCAAAATGATCAATGTGTAAGGCCTCAACAAGGCCACAATTGTAACCTTGCCAAGGCGCTACTGTCTCCTCGCCACAACGCCATTGTAAGCTCACTGATGCACAATTGATGGCTTGTGGAGGCGAGCCAACACACTACTTATGCCTTAGGTGCCATTAAGTCCTTGTGAGGCATTTTTGTAATGTGCTTGTTGGACGGCCATGACATTTAGTATCAATATTAATGATTCTCACAACATGACATTAACAGTAGATATTGTCTGATTGGAAATACATTCATTTATGGTGTCCATTTTATACACTTTCCATTGCTCATTGTCCATTACTTTCCTCGCAGCACCTTTAGGCTGAAACGTTTTGAATAGCAGATATCTCTATTAACTCATAATCTAATAGCTAGCTTCGAGTAGTTATCACCATCACCACCCTTTTCCATCACTGAAATTGGGAGGATGGTATTATTATGCACTGGCAGGAATATTAACACAAGTATAAACTGAAGTCATTTCAACATCGCAGTATTCTTGAAACAGAGGATGAAAAGTCCACATTTTCTCACCGATATGCTATGAAATGGAAGATGTGAGAGATATGGGGAAAAAAGGGAGACAGCAAGAAATGAATAAAAGATAGTGTAATAGTGTGGGATAAGAGGGGTTTCTCTCTGCAGTATGTTAATGTGTCATGAGCTACATATTCTGTCAGGATAACAGGATTACTGATGTATGACAGGCAACATATCCCCACTCTCTCTCTCTCTCTCTCTCTCTCTCTGTGTGTGTCTGAAGAAGGATGCTAGTATTGTAGTATTTAGATAAATACATGTTGAAGTAACTTCCTCCTTCCTGTGATGTGGTTTCTCTCTTAGCCCTGCCTTAGTCCTTTTCTGTCGTAATCTTATCTTTATCTAAAAGTTTTACCAGATCCAACAACTTTTCATTAATGTACGGATTTTCACCACAAACTGTGATCAGAACTGTGATCTAGAAACTTTAATTTGCTCCATCGTGCAGTCGGCACAACAGGATATAACATTATAGACTGTTATAATAGAGTCGCTGTGCTGCCTGATCCAGGGTGGAGACAGATATCCTGCAACCTCCCCTCTCACCCTCCCACCCCGCGCGCTGTCTGTAGAGAAGTGTTTGCCAACCAGCTGCCTTCATCCACAAGGCTGCCAACTCTCTCCCCCCCACTGGACTTTTATTGTGAAGATTTTATAGGAAATGAAATAAGTTTATGACAGAATTAGCGGTGCTTTGTCTGTGGCTATTCTTCAATAAAAACAAGCCTACTTAGTTCCTTTAAGCCCAACCATGATGTTTTTCCTAATCTTAACTAATACCGGGATCAGACTACACAATATTTTTGTCTTTGACGATGGTCGCCATGTCAGATCTAACGATCACAGCGCCATAAACTCTTGCAGTGTCTTGGTCGGGTGACTGGCAAGACTACACGTATGACCACGTCCAATCCCGGCACGTCGTATTCCACGATCATGCGCGAGTTCAGACGTCATCGGGGAGGCGGTCGAAGCAACTGTCAATCATGGCGACAGAAGCGTTGTGTGTGATGCTGGCAGTCTTGTGTTGCGAAAAGAAAAAGAAAAGAAAGAAAAAATGGTTGTGGAGGTGCTCCTAGGTGGCACGGAGAGGACGGTATGGGCTGTCCATACTTCAGTCAGTTTCGTTGTCCCACCTGACAGCAGCGAACTCGGCATTCATCCTCCTTTTCGCCAAGTTTGTTTATTACCAAGTGACCTGACTGCACGCTGGAGAGAGCACCTGATTGGTCAACGCAAAGGAACACGTCATTAGGGATGTCAAGACAATAATTCTGACAGGCTAGACTTTTCCTCGGGGTGTCGTGGGCGTCCCAGATGTGGCGCCGGTTGTCGTGTACTATGACACACTACACGAGATGAGAGGATCGATTTTCGCACACGACACTCATTTATCATTCCCGATCCCCTACGACGGCCGTGTCGGGCTATAATCGGGCTGATATCATGTAGTCTGAAACGGGCATAAGTGGTTTTGTCGCCCCCTGCTGGTACTGCACCTTCATACATGCGTTAAAAATATTCACGCTATCCTCTGGTGGACGGTTGGGTTATATATCGGTTTGCCAGAACAGTCAACCTAGGGGAAACGCACCCTCTCACGCCACACGTCCATTTTGTCACACAGAGAAAAACAAATTAATAACTGATAACTTGGGCTGCTCTGGATTATTAGAATAAACCGCTAACAAAGCTGAAACTTGTGTGGAGATAATATTACAACAGGATAAACAATATGATTGAGGATATTTAAACCTGCAACGAGCTCAGCTGCTGGTAGAAACTGAAAAAAATCCTAAACCTACAGAACTTACTGTGTGCTGTTTTATTCAACATGTTATTAAAGCTTATTTCACCATGTACTGAAACCAGTGGCCATCTAGAAGGTAGCAAATCATTCTAGAAATGTCTGGCATGCTTTATAAAAATGGCTGCAATCTTTCTGCAGTTTACATCATCCTCACAGCAACATGCAAACATATTTCATGTCATTCTCAGCCATTTCTGCTCAACGAGGCCTGATTAGTTCTGCTGGAAAGCAGTGTGCAGTCCTTCCCTCTCAGTTGCTGTCTAATTATATTCACGCATTAATGCCTAACAGAGTTGGCTGCACCAGGGCCCTGCAGTGAGAAGGTCTTACAGTTGGAGGGCTGATATTACAACCTCTGTCTTCTCCCACCTGTCTGCACTGGCTGCTCTGCTCAGCTCTGAGCCATCTCACTGATTAAACCCTCTGGATTCTTCTACAAAAAACCACTCAATAAGCTTTGTTTAGCCCACATATCTGTTATTATCCCTGACGTGTTATCAGCTTTCACTTTTTACTTTCTAAAAACACATTTTCGACCACGTTTGCATTAGTCCCATAAGATAAAAACAGAATAATTATTTCTTATTATTAATTAGCCATATGATAAATTACTTTTGTTAGTGCGGCAACATCATTACATCCATCAATCCATCCATCTTCAAACGCTTATCAGGGGTCGGGTCGCGGGGGCAACAGCTCCAGCAGGGGACCTCAAACTTCCCTTTCCCGGGCCACATTAACCAGCTCTGACTGGGGGATCCCGAGGCGTTCCCAGGCCAGTGTGGAGATATAATCTCTCCACCTAGTCCTGGGTCTTCCCCGTGGCCTCCTCCCAGCTGGTTGTGCCTGGAACACCACCCTAGGGAGGCGCCCAGGGGGTGGGGGGGGCATCCTTACTAGATGCCCGAACCACCTCAGCTGGCTCCTTTCAAAGCGAAGGAGTAGCGGCTCTACTCCGAGTCCCTCACGGATGACTGAGCTTCTCACCCTATCTCTAAGGGAGACGCCAGCCACCCTGCTGAGAAAACCCATTTTGACCGCTTGTACCCGCGATCTCGTTCTTTCAGTCAGCCCTCATGACCATAGGTGAGAATAGGAATGAAGACTGACCGGTAGATCGAGAGCTTTGCCTTCCGGCTCAGCTCTCTGGTGCGGTATAGCGAATGCAATACTGCCCCCCGCTGCTCCGATTCTCCGGACAATCTCACGTTCCATAGTCCCCTCACTCGCGAACAAGACCCCTAGGTACTTGAACTCCTTCACTTGGGGTAAGGACTCATTCCCGGAGAAGGCAATCCATCGGTTTCCTGCTGAGAACCATGGCCTTAGATTTAGAGGTGCTGATCCTCATTCCAGCCGCTTCACACTCAGCTGTGAACCGATCCAGTGAGTGCTGGAGGTCACAGACCGATGATGCCAACAGGACCACATCATCTGCAAAAAGCAGTGATGAGATCCTCAGCACACCGAACTGCAAACCAACCTTCCCCCCGACTAGGCCTCGATATCCTGTCCATACATCATTACATTTTGAAATAAAAAGTTTCCATACAGTATGTTATCCACCGTCAGCCCAACAGGTAGGGTTGGGCCATACAGTACGTTAACCACAGTCATCCCAACAGGTAGGGTTGGGCCATACAGTGTGTTAACCATCGTCAGCCCAACGGGTAGGGTTGGTCCATACAGTGTGTTAACCACCGTCAGCCCAACAGGTAGGGTTGGTCCATACAGTGTGATAACCACCGTCAGCCCAACAGGTAGGGTTGATCCATACAGTACGTTAACCACCTGACGGTGGCCCAACAAGCAGCAGCTACAGATATATTCACACAAGGTTCTTGTTGACAAATCAACCAGGACTGAAATCTTAAGGACTGAGGATATGTTTGTTGATTACATTTATGGATTAAATAGTGCTGACATGCACACACATACACACACACACACACACACACACACACACACACACACACACATCCGTCAAAGTACTGGTAAGTCAGCAGGAATTGTCACTAACTAATGATGAGGGTAGAGATCTTTGCCACCATTTGCTAAAAGCCCCAGTTGTTTGTCATGAATCTTAATTAGGATCTTTCCTACTCCTTTCCTCCCCCCTCCTTGCTCCCCCCTTCCTTATCTTCACAGCTCCTTCTTCTTCCCTCCTTCTTCTTCCTTCCTACTAATGTTTCTCCGGCTGTTAAGGAAACTACTAAATTGCTCTGCAGCTCTGGTGAAGATGAGGTGGCTGTGAGAGGAAGGCCCCCATCAGATCAATGGCCTTTGGCCTCCCTGCACATTTATCACACACACACACACACACACACACACATACATATTTTTAACTTTGTAACACACACATACACATCCTGATAAAGGAAAGAAAATACCAACTTTCCAATCTCTTTACACACACACACACACACACACAGAGAGAACTTTGCCATGATTAATTAAGCCGTGTGGAATAGCAGAGCTCCATAAAGACATCATCAGGAATCTGAATCCATTCACCTCTCTTCTTCTGCATTTAATTGGCCCTAACAGTTCATCACACACACACACACACACGCACACACACACACACACACACACTTAAAAGAAATGGGAAATCTTTATGTTGATCTTCGTCTAGAACTGTTAGTGCTCTGTATTGCTTATATAAAAGCATAATGAAACAGTTTCTGTCATTGTGTGTGTGTGTGTGTGTGTGTGTGTGTGTGTGTGTGTGTGTGTGTGTGTGTGTGTGTGTGTGTGTGTGTGTGTGTGTGTGTGTGTGTGTGTTCAGAGTGGTTGTGGCTGGTTGGAGACGTTCTCCACGTTCTCCTGGGTTCTGGCCTCTTCAGCACACAGAGAGAGAGAAAAGGGAGTGGGGAACCTGTGGGACTAGATGTCGACTGTTTTGTCTTTACATGTCATGGATTTTCAGTAAGATTAAGATGGACGAAGCTTTCTCAGACTGTACACATGTTACAGTGAAGCAGCACAGGACACTACGTGCATGTGTTACAGGATAAATTAGGCTGAATTAGGCTGAATGTAGCTATGAAGTGGCCTGACTTTGGTCTCTTCTTCACGGTCATGTTCAGTATTAAGACACAAGACTTCAACTGTCAGATAGACCCCAGTATGAGTTAACGTCACAGCAACACATACTATACATACTAGTAGTGGAAGCATTATTACGAGTGAACACTCCATCATCAACTATAGGCTGCTTTATTCTCTCCTCTTCACATTGATTTCTTTTTTTTTTTCCTTTTTGACACACTGACTGATCATTCCCCTCCTCCGCTCCTCCTCTTCCCTCCACATCCTTCTTTCCTCGACTCATCCATCAATGCTAGGAACCCACAATTATGCTAACAGTAGCTTGTTATGACAGCACCGAGTGTGCTGCATTGGCCACTTATTGACTAAATGAATAATCTCGCTTTTCTTAAAGGGATCGTACACAATCGGTCACCACAGTCCTGAACTCTCTGTTCATTATACCATCTTGCTTCTGTTCTCTCTGCTTCCTGCCCCTCCAATTCACATACAAACAGCTATAATGGCACATATTAAACAAATACCCACCCACGTTATTACTTATAGCAAAATATAAAACTAATCACTGAAATGAGGGATTATTGAGATGAATAATGTTCACTTTCTTGCCCTGACATTTAAAGGGACTGTTTGTAAGAATCAGCGACACCTGTGGCCGTTAAGTCAACAAAAATCAGTGTCCTGTTGCTCGTGCTCGCTCTACATAGACATGAACGAGCATCGCTCAAAACAGTGAGGCGACACACGACAGCTAAAACCACAATATCACTTATATTTCAGCTGCTTGGCAGTAATGTTAGCTGACCAGATGGAGGTCTCTCCATGAATCACTTCTGATCCCAGTGTTGGCTTTTCCTGCCTCAGCCTCCCGACCGCGGTCGGAGGGAACAGGGGAGACACCGGAGTTTTGGTCAGAGACGATAACGTTTCTCTCTGCGGAGCCCCGTCACTTCACAAGACACGGGAAACCTCTGTTGGTCTGGAAGAGCTGCAGTGTTTATTTCTGCACAAACGTCCACTGTACATTCACTAGATATTCTCAGAGCTAAACTAACTCTTCTGCAGTGTGGACTGTGCGCGCATACACGTGAGAGGTGGAGAGAAAGAGCGAGAACGAGCGCGGTGTGTGAGTGAAGGCAAGCAGGCAGAGGAGCAGAGTACAGCAGAGACTCCGGCCCTGGAGACCAAAGCTACGGTCTCCACCGCGTCCTCCAACCGCGGCCAACACTGTTTAACAGACGGGCTTCACTAGATACAACTTTGCGGTTTTGGTGCTTCCGTGCAGTTTGTGTTGGAGTCTGAGTCTGAACAGCGTAGCCACACGGGAGCGCGCATGGGACACCGACCTGCAATGATTTATATGTGTAAGAAGTTACAAATAGTCCCTTTAAATAAGATTATTTGGGTGATGCTCAACAGTTGTCCCTCTCTCCTGAAATGATTGGAGCTAGGCTACTTAAAAAAATTGAGAGAAGGCTGGGGTGGTGCATTAATAATTTAAATGAGTGAAAATGTTGAATGTCAGAATACATGGGACCGGAAAACCAGAGGATACCCAACTTGGGGCGTTGGGTTAGGGTTAGTGCTTTTTGGTTGGTGAAATAGCTTTGGAAGCCTAATGATGGGGCTACATGAAAAGTTAAGGGATCAGCAAAGTCATAAGAATTCATTCTGAGGGACATGAATGTGTGTACCTGCTGTCGATCTAATGCGTGTCTCATGGTGGCGCTAAAGTCAGGGGATTGTCAAGGTCAGCAGGATTCTGAACCGTGAATGTCTGCAGAAAATGTCAAACCAATTCACCGTGTAGATGGTGATATATTTCAGTCTGGACCAAAGTGGTGGACCAACCGGCCGCCAGACAGACAGACAGACAGACAGACAGACAGACAGACAGACAGACAGACAGACATTGCTGTCCTAGAGCCGAGCCGCTAGCATGGCTAAAACCTGTCAACTGTTCCGAGGTCTGGCTGCTCTCAGACACTCTGCTGGTCCCAGTCTGACCCTCTCCTCCGGGACTCGGCAGCCCAGCTGACTGGGAAAGAGGCTCTGCAGAGTCCCAGTATCCCCCAGGCTGTGTCTCTGGCACCACCGTCCTCTCTCCGTCTCTCTGTCCGTCTCTCTCTCCGTCTCTTTGTCCGTCTCTCTCTCTTCGTCTCTCTGTCTGTCCCTCTGTCTGTCTCTGTGTCCGTCTCTCTGTCTGTCTCTGTGTCCGTCTCTCTGTCCGTCTCTCTGTCCGTCTCTCTCTCCGTCTCTCTGTCCGTCTCTCTCCGTCTCTCTGTCTGTCTTTCTGTCCGTCTCTCTCTCCCCGTCTCTCTGTCTGTCTCTCTCTCCATCTCTCTGTCTATCTCTCTGTCTGTCCCTCTGTCTGTCTCTGTGTCCGTCTCTCTGTCTGTCTCTCTCTTCGTCTCTCTGTCCGTCTTTCTGTCCGTCTCTCTCTCCCCGTCTCTCTGTCTGTCTCTCTCTCTGTCTCTGTGTCCGTCTCTCTGTCCGTCTCTCTCTCCGTCTCTCTCTCCCCGTCTCTCTGTCTGTCTCTCTCTCCGTCTCTCTGTCTATCTCTCTCTTCGTCTCTCTGTCCGTCTTTCTGTCCGTCTCTCTCTCCCCGTCTCTCTGTCCGTCTCTCTCTCCGTCTCTCTCTCCCCGTCTCTCTGTCTGTCTCTCTCTCCGTCTCTCTGTCTATCTCTCTCCGTCTCTCTGTCCGTCTCTCTCTCCGTCTCTCTCTTTGTCTCTGCCGTAGGCCCGTTGTGGTTTTGATGGGCAGCAGATATTATGGAGTTTGGCAGCATTTAATTCCCAGTTGAAAGTGTTGACATGGGATGGAGGCAGAGAGGAGAGGAGAATACAAGACACTTCAATCACAGACTGACACTTCCACCACTGTGGATTTGTATGTATGTTTCCTCAGTGTGTGTGTGTGTGTGTGTGTGTGTGTGTGTGTGTGTGTGTGTGTGTGTGTGTGTGTGTGTGTGTGTGTGTGTGTGTGTGTGTGTGTGTGTGTGTGTGTGTGTGTGTGTGCATAAACAGTATCACTTACCATCACTTGCAGGTTTTCAAAGGGATGTTTTAAAGTTAGCATATGAGTTGTCCTCTTGCCACCATCTTTGTGCCTATGAGATGCTGAGACACCTGTTCATGAAGGAAGCTTGCTTACTCTACTATACTCATCTGTCTGTCTGTTCATCTGTCCCTTGGGGCTAATACGAGTGTTTTGAATATACCGAGCACGTGGATGGAGAGTGGAGAACTGGAGACTGCTGCTGGAATGGTTTGAGAAATGTGTGTGGACCAGTGGAGACTGGTCCATAGAGGTCCATGAACCAGTGGAGGCTGGTCCATAGAGGCAGAGTGGGCTGGTCCATGGACCAGTGGAGGCTGGTCCATAGAGGCAGAGGAGGCTGGTCCATGGACCAGTGGAGGCTGGTCCATAGAGGCAGAGGAGGCTGGTCCATAGAGGCAGAAGAGGCTGGTCCATGGACCAGTGGAGGCTAGTCCATAGAGGTCCATGAACCAGTGGAGGCTGGTCCATAGAGGCAGAGGAGGCTGGTCCATAGAGGCAGAGGAGGCTGGTCCATGGACCAGTGGAGGCTGGTCCATAGAGGCAGAGGAGGCTGGTCCATGGACCAGTGGAGGCTGGTCCATAGAGGCAGAGGAGGCTGGTCCATGGACCAGTGGAGGCTGGTCCATAGAGGCAGAGGAGGCTGGTCCATAGAGGCAGAAGAGGCTGGTCCATGGACCAGTGGAGGCTAGTCCATAGAGGTCCATGAACCAGTGGAGGCTGGTCCATAGAGGCAGAGGAGGCTGGTCCATAGAGGCAGAGGAGGCTGGTCCATGGACCAGTGGAGGCTGGTCCATAGAGGCAGAAGAGGCTGGTCCATAGAGGCAGAAGAGGCTGGTCCATGGACCAGTGGAGGCTAGTCCATAGAGGCAGAGTGGGCTGGTCCATGGACCAGTGGAGGCTGGTCCATAGAGTCAGAGGAGGCTGGTCCATAGAGGCAGAAGAGGCTGGTCCATAGAGGCAGAGTGGGCTGGTCCATGAACCAGTAGAGGCTGGTCCATAGAGGCAGAGGAGGCTGGTCCATGGACCAGTGGAGGCTGGTCCATAGAGTCAGAGGAGGCTGGTCCATAGAGGCAGAAGAGGCTGGTCCATGGATCAGTGGAGGCTGGTCCATAGAGGCAGAGTGGTCTGGTCCATGAACCAGTGGAGGCTGGCCCATGGAGGCAGTCGAGGCTGGTCCATTGACCAGTGGAGGCTGGTCCATAGAGGCAGAGGAGGCTGGTCCATGGACCAGTGAAGGCTCATCCTCTATTTTTGAGAGGCAAGAGGGAGATCAAAATATAAAAAAGAGTAATTGGTTGAGATGAAATGAAATGACCAAATCTCATTATCATTTATAAAATATTTTTGTCTCTTCTTCGTAAAAATAAAACATTATTAAAATGCCTCAACAGCGACACCTGCAGGGCAGGCAAGAAAGTGGTGGTTGGGGTAAGGGAGGACGGGATCCTGCTGCCCTCCCTTGAGGTGGGACCTCTTCTATCAATTCAAGGAATTTAATTTTTTTTCATCAGTGATAAGCCAAAACTCATCAAATGACGCTCCACAAGGGAGGATAACCTTCCTTAACTCGTTACCAATCAACAACCAGCAGAATACAACATTGACATCGCGTTGGTCCAATGATGATGTCCAAATGTCCTCTTCAGTCTCTACTACTCTATTGTACGTGATGAACTGGCAGTATAGTGTCATAGAGCAGCATATTAGGAAATTAATTATAACGTGCAAATTGTGAACTACTTTTAAACACAAAAACAAAACAACAAACAAACAGAACAAATCCTTTTTTATTTAGGCCTGTTTATTGAGCTGTAGCTATTAGTGTTAGCTAACACAACAGTTAGCTTGTTGTAGCAGCCCAGTCTGTTGCCAATACTGGGATCCGGGAAATGAATCTTAGAGATAAGGACTTGTGATCCAGTCACATATGCTGTGACTGTTTTCTTCAATGGGTTGTCCTATCATAACATAGGCCTATATCGCCAAGGAGGTACTGTATACCGATACTGTACAATGGACTGGCTGCTTGTTGTATGACCTGATTGGTGCATCCTGGTCAAACAGCTCCAACACAGTTTTAAGTAAGCTTGTTTGAAACCCAGGCCAGGCATGGACACAGTAAGAGGAGGAAAAAACAAGAGAATTATTAAGAGGCTGTAGAGAGACGGAGACTGAAGAAAAAGTCTTTTCCAGTCCAATGAGCTCTCGCTGGTGAACAAGAGACACCCATGGGAGAGAAAGTGACAGACAGAGGTTGTGTGTGTGTGTGTGCGTGGGGGGGGGTTAGACACCGTCCACTCTTCCACTACTCGGCTACACTAATAAGTATAACCACAGTGAATGTTGATTACTGTGTGTGTGTGTTGATGACCATAATGTATGTTGTGTTGAGGATCACAGTGACCAGGACCAGGACCAGGGTCTAGGACCAGGGTCTAGGACCAGGGCGGTGGGTTAGGGGTTAGGGTGCCGTTTTCTTATTTATTTGATCAGATCCCTGGAAGTCCGACTGATCCACGCAAAGCTTGTTGTTGTCCACACGTTCTTTGGTTTGTCTCTTCTCACCATCATGATCATCATCACTCCATCTATCTATTATCAATCTATCAACCCTATATCATCACATGTTCATCTGTTATTATTCATATCATTATTATGCCTATTATCCTCTTCTGTTCACTCTGGATCATGAAACTGAAAGAAGTCTTAACCTCCTCCTAATTCTCTCCTCTCCTCCTCCTCCCCCTCTCCTCTCCCTTTTTCTCCTCCTCTCCTCTCCTCTCCTCCTCTCCTCTCCTCCTTCTCCTCCTCCGCCTCCTTCTCTCCTCCTCACCCTCTCCTCTCCTCTCATCCTCCTCCCCTCCTCTCCTCTCCTCTCCTCTCCTCTCCTCTTCCTCTCCTCTCCCCTCCTCCTCAGTCTCTATGGCAGACACATGCAGGCCAACCCAGAACCTCCGAAGAAGAACAACGATAAGAGTAAGAAGATCAGCAGGAAGCCACTGGCCGCTAAGAACAAATGAGGAGAAGATGGAGGATGGGAGGAGGAGGAGAGGAGATGACTGCTCTCTCAGACCGTCAAACTCACTGCATGTGCCTTTTTTTCTTCTTTCTCCTTGTTTGTTTTTTTTTAATAAAAACTAACTTTTTGTATTACATTGAAATGTACACATTGTGTTTCTAAAGATGTGGGGTTACATATTGTTTCGACTCTATTTCACTGTGTAGTGTAGAGGTCCTATAGGAGTAGAGATGCTTGGACATAGAGGTCATTTAGAAGCAAAGTTAAGAATGTCTTAATAATGTCATCCTTAGTCGCTTTATATGCAACATCAGGACATCAGTATCAAGAAGTCCTGCAAGGCGACACTGTTCAACTGCTATGATACCAAAGGGGAAACCGTTAATATAGGCGAGTTCAGCTTTGGACAGAGTCTCACTGCTCTGTTGCTATTTAATGCTAATCCAGCGTGTAAAAGTACTCAACCCTCTAATGACTAACCCTAGATGTCCACTTGATGCCGCTCAGTGCCGACACATCTTCATTGCAGTTCAAATGTCCACTGGAAGCCATATTTCCGCTGATGCAGCTGCATTCACACGATTACTCTCGCTCTTCATTCTTCCGTATGCTTTTCGGTTAGCCACTACTTCTGCATACTTTCAGCTACAGAAACTATTGAAATATCACAAGCTCTGTAAGGACATTTATTGTATTCAACTTTTTGTCTACCTTTTATGCTATGAGCTTTATTCAACATGTGAGTAAAACCCACTCCACTTTGAAGTTCTTGTACTTCAGCAAACTTTCAGCTACAGACTTCATTCGAGCTTTAAACGGGTCACAAGACTTTGAACAATTCAGCTTGTATTATGTATTATTATATATTTTTGAAAGATCAGTTTAATGTATTTTTTGAGTTTATAATGGGTGTGTATAGTGCTGCCTAGAGTGCAACACATGACCTGTGATGTCAACTCTTGTACTTTTTTAAAAAATCACAAGAATTTTAACTATTAAACCCGCGCTCGGCTTTGTGATATCTTTCAGCTATGCGGTGCAATTCAGTCCTCATACATTTCAGCTCTCAACTCTTCAGGGTAATGCAATTCATCTGTCTGATATTGATACATTTCTTCTTTCAGCCTTTCAGACAATTCATTTCAATTTCCAGTTTTTCTAGCAATGTAGTTCAGCTCTTAGCTTCTTTAGGTAATACAGTTCAGCTTCCAATTCTGCTAGTTTTCCATTTAAGCCTCCAGGTTTTCTGCAGTGCAATGCAATGTATTTTGAGATTTTTAGGCCAATAATTTCAGATTTCTGCAATTCAGCACTTTATTTCAGCTTTCAGTATTCATGCACATTTTCGAAACAAAACACATTTTCTAGTTTAGTTATTTATCATGTTTTACAAGCGTACTCAAAAGTGAGTTTTCCTTTGTCTCTGTCTGTCTACTCACTCTCTCTTGCCTTACGTTTTACGGAATATAATGTGTATGTAAAGATAGAACAGCCAACAAAAGAGCAGCAAGTGAGATATTCCGGTGGACATAGCACACCAGCTAGAAAGACAGCATATTGTCTCTAACTGGCGCGACTGAGCCGGTGGAGGTCTTTTGAGTTATTGCTATTATCTGTAAGAGTGAGGAAACAGACTCAGTCACACCAGCAATTAACTGTGTTCATTCCACTGATCTGTGATCACTCTGAGACTCACTGTACCTTCAACTCCACATTCACTTTGTCAAGTTATTTTTCTAAGCTTCACCAATTGTCCATCACATTTCAATCTGTTGCATAACTGAAAGAATATAAACTATTCGTCGTGCTATTATATTTATCACTGGCCAAAATGTACTGAAAGTTAATCACGCTCGCTGTGTTGAACACTTCAAATTAAACAACGAAGAACAACGTCTTCTCTTGTGTCCTTCATTTCAGATAACGGTACAATGTGAGCTGTATCTGTGCTACACTCATGTTTGGGGTTTGAATATAACTTACTTAAGTACTCTACATTACAGTGTTCTTCTTATTTTCACCTTGTTGGTACAATTCCATCAACTCAGAGACACCAAAGGACAACACTGTGAGGCCTGGAAATATGAGCTCATAATCCCGACGAATGTCCAGCAACACGTGATGAATGTCCATCAACACGAGACGGATGTCCAGCAACCTGTGACGGATGTCCATCAACACGAGACTGATGTCCAGCAACCTGTGACGGATGTCCATCAACACGAGACGGATGTCCAGCAACCTGTGACGGATGCCCATCAACACGTGACTGATGTCCATCAATTCGTGACTGATGCCCATCGATACGTGACGGATGTCCATCAACACGTGACGGATGTCCATCAACACGTGACGGATATCCAGCAACACGTCACGGATGTCCAGCAACACGTCACGGATGTCCAGCAACACGTGACGGATGTCCATCGACGCGTGACGGATGCCCATCGACGCGTGACGGATGTCCATCGACGCGTGACGGATGTCCATCAACACGTGACGGAAGTCCATCAACACGTGACAGATGTCCAGCAACACGTGACGAATGTCCAGCAACACGTGACGGATGTCCATCGACGCATGACGGATGCCCATCGACGTGTGACGGATGTCCATCAACACGTGACGGATGTCCATCAACACGTGACAGATGTCCATCAACACGTGGCGGAAGTCCAGCTACACGTGACGTATGTCCAGCAACACATGCCAAATGTCCAACAACACTTGATGGACGTCCATCAACACTTGATGGACGTCCATCAACACATGACGGATGTCCAGCAACACATGCCAAATGTCCAACAACACTTGATGGATGTCCATCAACACTTGATGGATGTCCATCAACACTTGATGGATGTCCATCAACACGTGACGGATATCCATCAACATGTGACGGATGCCCATCGACACGTGACGGATGTCCAGCGACACGTGACGGATGTCCATCGACATGTGACGGATGCCCATCGACACGTGACGGATGTCCAGTGACAGGTGACAGATGTCCATCAACACGTGATGGATGCCAATCAACACGTGACGGATGTCCATCAACACGTGATGGATGCCAATCAACACATGACGGATGTCCATCAACACGTGACGGATGCCCATCAATGCTGTCCATCAACACGTGACGGATGCCAATCAACGCTGTCCATCAACACGTGACGGATGTCCATCCACACGTGACGGATGCCAATCAACGCTGTCCATCAACACGTGACGGATGCCCATCAACACGTGACGGATGCCAATCAATGCTGTCCATCAACGAATGCCCATCAACACGTGACGGATGCCAATCAATGCTGTCCATCAACGAATGCCCATCAACACGTGACGAATGCCCAGCAACACGTGACGGATGTCCATCAAGATGTGACGGATGTCCATCAACACGAGACGAATGTCCATCAACACATGACGAATGCCCGAATGTCAATTTCTGCTCATTACATGCACACAGTCTTTTTCAAAATAAACTCCTGTCTTTACAGGAAACAACTTCCTTTGGTTTATGCAAGAAAGATACTTAGTTAGATTTAGGAAAAGATTAACTTGGTTAGGATAAGGTAACAAAACTAGTTAGTTAGGTTTAGGAAAAGGTGGTGGAACACAGGAAGAAACTTCCTTTCCATTGTTCTGACTATTTTGTTTATTGCTTACAATGTTTGGGTTATTATGAGCATTTAAACATAATTAGATGTGATGCATCAAATACTTTGATATTATGGTAAAGAGTTTAAAGATGAAGATGACCTAAACATGCATTTTGCAGCTTTAATGAAGATAATATTGAGAGCTCCACACCGATGGATAAGATATGTTTTATGTTGCTTAATAAGCTTTTTTTGGAGATAAGGCATGAGGCTGGTTATTTCAGTTTTTAGTGGGAAGAATATTCAGGAAAGTTGTGCAGATGCAGAGGGCCGGGTTTTCAAGAGTTTCCTGAAAGAAAAGAATATTAGATCCATAGTAATAAACTGACTCATCTTCTGTTCCCTTTCAGTTGTTCTATCAGAGTCTGTTAGAAAAGCAAAGCTTATAGGGCTGAAAACAGCACCATGAAATGCCAAATGGTCAGCTTTGAGAAACTAAAGAAGAGTCAGAGCGTCTAACCGTAGTCACTCTGCACTCCTCCGTCCCTTCTGGTGGATGTTGTTCCTGTTTTGTTCTCACTTCATCTCAATTCATCTCACACCTTTCCAAGGACACAATGAGTCCCAGGCTAACTAAAGCCCATTGATTTTCACAAGGTGATTTATAGGTGGCGTGTGTGTTAGGGCAGGCTTGATTGTCTAAGGAGGGGATGCACAGTGCCACTTTAATGAGGGTGGTGACACCGGGCAGAGAAGCAAGCAGCCCCCCCACACCGCAGGGTGAGACGCTAATATACAGCTGCTGCTTCACTTAATCACCAAAGACCGTCTATCTGTCTTTAAACACATATCCTGAGATTTAGCTTTTACATTTTTTTTCATGTATTTTCCGATGAAGTTTTGGGGGAAATTTTTATTTAAATTTCATGGTCACAGCCCTCCAGCAAAGTGACAAAGACCCGTTCTGTAATAAAACAGAACTAGAAGTGGACTCTAGTTCTACTAGATTTCGGAGATTTCTACTAGATATGGAATGAAACTCTGAGAATATGGAATGAAATCGCTCATAGCGACACACATGTCTAGCAGCACCAAGATCTGTACGGATACTGACCTAAAACACAAGATGGCAGCAGCGCCGTGATGACGTCAGATTTCAGTCCATATTCTCAGAGTTTCATTCAATATATTCAGGATTTCATTTAATATTCTCAACATTTCACATTATAGATATAATAATTTCCTAAATGGCATGCAATAATATATATATATATATATAATATAATATAATATAATATATATATATACATAATAATAATCACTGGGAGCTTAACTGTTTAACTGGGCCTCATTCACCAACCATCCTTCAGAAGAAATATCTTCTCAAAATCATTATGCAGTTTTCAGGAAGATGCTGACATTCACCAAAGTTTTATTTGGGATTTGTTCTTAGGTAGGAACAGAATCTATGAACACTCAAGAGCACACTTACACACATGTCAGTGCTTATTTAACTGTGTATTGTGTTTTCTTCATTTCTACAGTTGGTTTCTAATTCTAATAATATTTTTTGTCATTTTTAATAATTATTTTTATTATTTTACAAAGCATCATGGTCTTTTAAAATAAATAAACACTACGCTAACACTTCAACACTGAACAAGTAATAGCATCCCATGCATCTATTTATTTTATCGTCTGGTGTTTACTTCTTTTTTTTAGGTTTTGAGTTGTAGTAGCAGTAATAACTCATTCTAGTTCTTATTGACAATTTTCCAAAAACAATAAGGCATTAAATTATAGGAAAAACAAAAACATACTGTCTGAAAAGCTTACCAAAATAATAGCTACCAAATAATACCCAAACCGTTTTACTAACATTTCATACAAAATAATAATCCTACCTCAGTATTATCTGTGTTTACCACCTTATTTTTAGACATTTTCTTTAATTTGCAAAGTGAACTACACATTTTTAATTCCGTGTTTTAAACATACTTATTCCCCTAAATTCATACCGGCTCTCTCTAAAAAGAAGCTCATTTATCATCATTTTTACTTGATTATTGATTTGCCAAATACCAAATATTCTAAACTTTGGTCTGGTGCTCCACCGTCTTTACACTTTCCTTTGGCCTTGACTTCATTCTCTCTTTTCAATCTCTGTGTGTGTGTGTGTGTGTGTGTGTGTGTGTGTGTGTGTGTGTGTGTGTGTGTGTGTGTGTGTGTGTGTGTGTGTGCGCGCGGCCCTACAGTCTCGTCTACCTGCTAATTAGGATCAACTGGCTCACGCCTTCAACTTACAAGGAAATGGGATTCAGTGTTATAAGCACACAGGTATGAACAATTCAACGTGTGAACGAACACAAATTTAAGAAAAAACGTAGGAAGATATTGGAGACTGAGGTCCATTCTTCTCAGCATGGCTTTAAACTTTCTCAATATAACTGACATAAAAGAGATAATTAACATAAATCCATCCGTTTTCAGGGTTTAACCCAGGTCAAAGGGTTAACACACTCACATCCACACCTATGGATCACATGCACAGGGACAACATGCTAACTCCACACAGTAAGACTCCAACTGACCACTGCTTTCAAACCCACAAACCAGAGTAGTATCACTGAGCCACCACGCCACCCTCAATATTCTCAAGTGCTTATTTGATATTTACTTTTTAATTGAGTGTTTATTTCTTATATGGACAAGTACAGCATGGATACGATGCCACATACCGCTGCATTTATAGCGTGTCCCTACATGGGCCTTGAGAAAAATACAGGAAAGAAAAAAAAAACAAGAGCTGCACTGATCTTCTAGTTGTGACCCTTGTCAGTATTGGATTGTTGCTGTTACCATGGGAAATGAAAGGCTACACAAGCAGAACAACACTTCTGAACTACGGAGCTGAAGTGATTTAGTGCTGCACTTTAAAAAGTTGTGGGACTCACATGAGACAGTTTAAAAAAAAAGAATGATCAAAATGTGTGCAGCAGAGGTAAAGATGTCCAGCCCTTTAGTTGCTGCTATGGGTCAAGATCCAAAAACTACTGGTTCCTACGTTTCCCATAATGCATATATTTTCATTAGAGCCTCCCTGCCTGGTGAATACCCACATCTCATCAAATTCACCTCCAGTTTCCAGTTTTCAAAATTATATGTTTTTGTTAAAGGTACAATTGATTACATTGAAAACATTCAGCCACTATGTCGCTCCATTGCATTCACTTACCAACAAATGGTTGCCAGACTGTTGCACAGCCTGCATATTTTAAGGTCAAGTGAAGGGAGGTTCAGACAGTCGTGGTGAGAGTGGTGGTGGTAGAATAAAAGTCATTTTGCAACATGCAGCTCTACGCCTACATTAGGTGTGTATGTGTGTGTGTACCCCTCCCTGCTGCATCGCCAGGAACCTCGTCGCCGAGAACCCTGTCACCGGGAACCTCCTCGCCGGGAACCCTGTCACCAGGAACCTCCTCGCCGGGAACCTCGTCATCACCAACCACTCCCGACTGTGGGAGGACATAAACACACCACACATTAGCCCACTGTGCTTTTTCACATGTCTGAATTGTTTACACATCAATGTAATAAAAGATTTAACCATGCTGATTTTTTTTGGCGCAATTTTCGGCTTTTGTGAAGACGTCCATTTTTAGTGTGGACCTTACGCACTGTTTCAGTGAGAGTATCTGTGAAGTTGGGGTATATATACTGGCAGTGAGCAGAGAGGACCAGGTGAACAGAGCTACCTTGATGAGGTGGGCGTGGCTGAAGATGAAGAGAGGGAAAACCAGGGTGAAAATTTCTGAATGGGATCTGAGCGACTGGGCATGCAGAAATGAGCAGATGACCGGTAATGCAGAACTGTGTCACCATTAGTCAGCTCAAAAAGTGTAGTCACTTAGATTTGTACACGTCCAAGGGCAATGTCGCAAAAGATTTGGATATATAAATTGCATATAAAGAGTGAAACACACATTTATTTAAAGGTCCCATGTTATAAAAAAGTGAGATTTTCATGTTTTTATATTATAAAGCAGGCTTAGGTCCGATATAAAGACTGTGAAAGTATCAAAATGCTCAATCCACAGGGAAATACGCACAGCCCGTATTCAGAAACTGTGCTTTTGAAACAAGCCATCAGGATTTCTGTCCATGTGTGATGTCACAAATATACAATATTTAGGCCCTTTACACATTTTTAAACGTAAACATTCTAAATGTGTCCCAGTTTATTTCCTGTTGCAGTGTATGTGAATGACATCAGCTGACAGGAAGTACATGGACACAAGCTGTGGCCTAGCAACGCAATTCCATTGCAATTCCGTCGAAATGCGCTAAAACGGAGCGTTTAAGACGGAGGGTAAATACAGGCATATTCAGGCCGACAGTATGAGGAAAATAAAGGTTTTTTTTAACATTACAGCATGTAAACATGTTCTAGTAGAAACACAAAATACAAGTATGAACCTGAAAATGAGCATGATATGGGACCTTTAAGTCAACATTATCCCCTGTATTGTAAAAAAAAACACTTAGAGTTTAAATATGAGCATAACAGCAGACGTTTTCAGACAGTCTCTACTGGAAAGCATTCATAGTCATGGCTGTTCCCACTGAGGTCAACGAGATCCGGAACTTGGTATGTTTTGGTTGTATAATTGCCTAAAAATAGCTTTACTTTGGTGCAGCAAAGATATTGTACAATACAAAGATCACCGACTTGCTCCTGTAATCAGCGGCATTGTTTGTGTGTGGGTGGTGAAGTGGAAGATGTTGTTGTTGCTGTCACAGCCTGGCTCTCAGGGCCACGACACAGCGTGATAACGTTTCAATCAATACATTTGTTTAACAAAAGAGAATAAAATAACAGAGTGTGACTATCAGTAGTATCAGTAGTGTAAGGTGTGCATGGGGGGGTGTAAATGGTGTGTGTTGTAAACACAGCAGGGGTCTTTACTCAGCATGGTTCTTTGATTATGTCAATAAAGGAAAACCATACAGGTGTGATTAACTAGAGAAGGTTACTAGTGGACTGCTTGTAGTTCAGTGATATTCATCTATTCATCTATGTTAACCCCTAAACACCCCGATGGCCCGACGGCGGCACCGGCCGCTTATTCTGTGTGTCAGAGGTTTTACCAGGCTCAGTTGCAGGGCCCTGTTCTTGATAATGTTCTAGCCCTTATACACTGTCACATTTTATTTTAATTAAAGGGACTGTTTAACTTCTTTCATGTATAAATCATTGCGGGTCGGTGTCCCATGCACACTCGCGTGTGGCTACGCTGTTCAGACAAGACTCCAACACAAACTACACGGAAGCACCAAAACCGCAAAACCGTCTTGCAAAACAGTGTTGGCCACGGTCGCAGGACGCGGGGGAGACCGTAGCTTTGGTCTCCAGGGTCGGAGTCTCTGCTGTACTCTGCTCCTCTGCCTGCCTGCTTGCCTTTACTCACACACCGCGCTCGTTCTCGCTCTTTCGCTCCACTCTCACATGCATGCGCGCACACTCCACACTGCAGAAGAGTTAGTTTAGCTCTGAGAATATCTAGTGAATGTACAGTGGACATTTGTGCAAAAATAACTGCTGCAGCTCCTCCAGACCAACAGAGGTTTCCCGTGTCTTGTGAAGTGACGGGGCTCCGCAGAGAGAAACGTTATCGTCTCCGACCAAAACTCCGGTGTCTCCCCTGTTCCCTCCGGCCGCGGTCGGGAGGCTGAGGCAGGAAAAGCCAACACTAGGATCAGCATTTGATTCATGGAGAGACCTTCGTCTGGTCAGCTAACATTACTGCCAAGCAGCTGAAATATAGAGTGATATTGTGCTTTTAGCTGACATGTGACGCCTCACTGTTTTGAACGATGCCCGTTCATGTCTATGTAGAGCGAGCACAAGCAACAGGACCTTGACTTTCGTTGACTTAACGGCCACAGGTGTCGCTGTTAACAAACTATTTCTGATTCTTACAAATAGTCCCTTTAATTAATTAATTAAGTAATTAGTTATTATTATTATGTTTCATTTTTGATTTACGACTAAAACAACTTGACTGCACCTCAAATTACTCCTCAGGTTTCCAGCTTTCAGATGATGTACACCACTTCTCTGTGACATGTACTGGTCACTGGTTATCTACACTATAGAGGACAATAACAAGGTAAAAGGATAACATTTAGAATTTTTGAAGATTTATACTGACTTCGGGACGGTTGAAATTATTTTTCGGGACGGGGGTGAAGTCTTGCCTGAATGTTCTCTTTTTCCACCCAACAATTTATCAGGAATCAATAAAGAATCGGATCGATAAGCAGAATCGATAATGAAACCGGTATCAATAAAATCTTAGCAATTCCCATCCGTAGTAGCATGTATACAAAGAACAAGACTCTGTCAAAACCGAGTATATGCCTGGACCGTATATGGTCAGTATGTGAATTTGTGGCTAAATTGTTACACAGATAGTCAGTGGTCATGTCTATTATGTTTTGTGAACAGTTTTTTTTTCCACTTATATCTTAATGTTTGATTGAAAGAGAACTTATAATGAAACAAATGACATTCAGTAATAGTAAATGGTAACATTTACTAGTCAGTATATTATACATTTTATACAAGGTGAAAAGTATTTATTTTTTTATTAAAGCATGTGTATCAAAAGCATTCATCATATAAGCGGTGTGTAACAATATACATATGTCGCGAAAGTCTATCAGCGTTGAGATATTCCCTCTGTCATCACTGACATAGTTGCTGCTGTATTTATTCCTAGATGGAGTGTTAAAGGAGCAGCTTTATATCCTGGCACTGATCATTTCGAACTCCGAAAAAAAACAAGCATTTTAAAAGTTGTTTGCTTGTCGTCTTGCGGACAGACCCGACAAAGCATGAATTCAGACTTTTTACTAAACAGCATCATTATGTAGTTATCTCGGCTTCACTTTTGATCCGTTTACAACAACGTCACTGCCTTATTTATGCCTAGATGACGTTATATTGAGTGTTGATGGAGCAGCTACAATGTTAGCATAGCCTGGCACTGATCGATCTGAATTCCGTTCAGAAAACAAGCATTTTAAAAGTTGTTTGCTTGTCGTGTTGCGGACCTGACAAAGCATGAATTCGGACTTTTTTCAAATTGACATCATAATGTCGTTATTTCTGCATCATTTTGATCCGTTTATTGTATTATTATTATTATTATTATTATTTTGGGTTCATCCCGCAGTAGCGACGTGTGGCTTCCGAGATAGTCTGGAGGAAAGCGAGGCGAAAATTTCTTTCGCGCTTGGTGTGAATGCACGGTAAAACAATATGAAGCACAACATAACGAAACTTAAAGGGACTGTTTGTAAGAATCAGAATTGCTTGTTAACAGCGACCCCTGTGGCTGTTAAGTCAACGAAAGTCAGCGTCCTGTTGCGAGTGCGTATATGCGAGCGCGCATGGGACACCGACCCGGGTGATTTATACGTGTAAGAAGTTACAAACAGTCCCTTTAAATTAAAATAAACAAAAGCACATGCACAGCAACAGCACTATGTAATGATACATTGAACTGCTGACACGCTCCCCAGAAAACGTAAACACAGAACTGTTCTCCGCGTTTTCATTTTGAAAGAGCAACGACCAATGAGGAAACTCCAACAGTCGGCCGACCAATCCTGTAACTTCATCACTCCGTCACTCACTTAGTGACAGACTTTTGCGTTTGTAGGGCTGGCCCTCTGCGGTCCAGCCAAAAATATGTATGCGCCTGTGTGTGTATGCATGTTACAAGCTTTTATGTATATACATATTTGTTTTCATCACCTTACCACTTTAACATGTTTAGAATGTTAAAGGTTAGGTTATATTAGTTACAACCCTAAATATTTCACTATTGTCTGTTGATCTTTTTTTTTTAGCTCTGCTGTTGTTTTTACTTTCGCTTCATTTATCTTGCTTTTTATTGCCTCGTGAAGCACTTTGAAACTTTTGTTTAAAAAGTGCTCTATGAATAAAGTTTATGATTATTATCATTAGTATGACTATGCCTCCTATAAGACCTCCATAGCAATTTATCATTCACCGTGCTGATATTGAGCGAAGTGCCAATCCAATGATCCTCCGTTACCTTCACAGCTCATTTTCAGGGACTCTCGATAAGTGGACGTTTGGAGGCCTAATGAAGCCAGAGAAGACGAGCTTAGTTTGATTTTTAGCGGTGTCGATACTGCCTCTCATTGCATCTGTGTTCTCCTGATCCACAAGACAAATGACTTTGGTCGTAGGCCTAGATTTGGTCAAGGCGCTGCTGAATTGTCTCGACCAATATTCTCACAGATCTGAAAAGAACTTGCCATTTTAAATCTTGTACCTCATGCAGTTTGTATTGACAGTGATGTAAATGCATCCGCATAATGCATGAATATGCTCAGAGCTAGTGACGGGTGAGAGATTGCTGATGGCGAGGGGGGACGCAGGGCTTCAACCAGGAGACCGGTGTTCGTGTCCCAAAGTGTTGTTGAGCTATTTTAAAGTGATGTTTGTGTTTTCTGTACTTATGTTATGTTGTTTCCATACGTATTTTATGTAGTTTATGTACTTATTTTAAGGCCAACCGTGATGTTTTTCCTAACTAAGTGGGTTTGTTGCTTAAACCTAACTGTTAGTTACCATAGTTTTGTTGTGTGGCGTACAAATGACACGTGAAAAGGCTGAAATGCGTTCTCATGACACGCAGAATGTCCTTGTAACAGCGTGCTATTTATATGCCTTCCCATGACTTCGGGATGTACGGACATACGGTTACACGGCCACAGCTTTTTACACCTGATTAGTGAATTTGTAAATGTCATTTAATGAAGGGAATCCTGGTTGCAGCCATTTGATAAGCACAGAGACACAGACAGGTGAGAGACTGACTCTCAGGTGAGCTCTTATCAGTGTGGAGGAAGTACTCAAAACCTTTACACAAGTAAAAGTACCAATACAGCAATGTACAAATGATCCATTACGAGTAAAAGTCCTGCATTCAAAAGTGTACCTAAGTAAGAGTACAGAAGTAAATGTGCTTTAAGTATAACTAGAACAACTTGACTGATAAATGATCACATATGGCATTATTTAGATTGTTAATATTGAGTATCGGAAGGGTCCAACAAACACAGGGCTTTCATCTCCAGTGTGTCACGTTACAATCAGCTGTTCGTTCATGTCCCGTGTTCACAACGTTCGGTTTCATTTTCACTGTACAAACAGTAATCTATCATATCTCATATCTAATAGTCAGGACCAGGGTTAATAAATGTCACAGAGACAGGGACTAATGTGGTGGTGTCTTCCTACAATAATAATATAACATATCTAGTTCTTAATTATCAAGTTTAGTCTTAAATTTATACAATTAAAATAAAATATCTGTTTAAAATCGTTGAAGAAATGAAACATGGCAAGCTATATAAGCAAATAGATACTGAATAAAGTACATGTTTTGCAGACTCAAGCTATTTATGATGTGTGTATATGTATATATATATATATAATATACAGTATATATATATATACATTCTTACAATAAGGGATCAACAGGATTCACACTCTATAAAATGTTATCTAACATCCCGAAACTGGGGGAACCTGCCCTTTTTCTATTGGACGACAGAACATCAGGATCCTCTCTGTTATCATCTCTCTCTCTCTTTCTATGTTATCATCTATGTCTCTCTCTCTCTCTCTCCTGCTGTGTCTCTGCTCTCTGGACTCTTGGAGCTCTCTCTCTATCTGTTATTCTCTCTCTCTCTCTCTCTCTCTCTCTCTGTTATCATCTCTCTCTCTCCTGCTGTGTCTCTGCTCTCCTGACTCTCTTTCTCTCTCTCTGTGAGTCAGACGGTCTAACTGGCCCTGATCCACCTTAAGAGTTCAGCTGCTGTACAAACCCTCTGGTTCTGGGACCTGTAGGATCAGAGAGGGGCCAGACCCCCCACGTCTGGATCTCAGAGATGCTGAATCCGGAGCTTTTGGAAGAAGTCACCGACCACTAAAAGAACTTTTAGAGCTCATCAGCAGAAAGAGAAGAGGAGGAAGAGGAGAGGAAGAGGAGGCTGAGGGGGAGGGGGTTTCTGTGCTTTCTAAAGTTCATTAAACCAGATCTAAGTGTAGCTCACCGCTACACCTGGTTTCTCTTTAAAGGGTTTCCTCTCCAGCAGCAAGATTTCACCCAAAAGCAGACAGCCGGATCGTCCCGCGCTGACGCGGCTGGTCGGCAGGAAGCGGCTGGTGGCTGCGGGGGTCCTGGGGGTCGTGATGGTCCTGGTCCTGGTCATCCTCATCCCGGTCCTGGTGAACTCCGCGGGCACGGCGGCGCACTACGAGATGCTCGGCACCTGTAGGATGGTGTGCGACCCGTACGGGACCAAGTCTCCCACCAGCACCAGCACGGCCACGGCGGACACGGTCCGGGACCGGGACGACGGCCTCGTGCAGTCTTTACCCACTTTTATCCAAGGTCCTAAAGGGGATCCGGGTCGTCCGGGTAAGGCGGGTCCGAGGGGACCTCCGGGTGAGCCGGGACCGCCCGGTCCGGCGGGGCCACCGGGAGACAGAGGTGAACCGGGGAGGTCTGGTTTACCGGGACCTCCCGGTCCCAACGCAGCCGCCAACGGAGCGATAAGCGCGGCCACGTACAGCACCGTGCCCAAGATCGCCTTCTACGCGGGGCTGAAGAAGCAGCACGAGGGCTACGAGGTGCTCAAGTTCGACGACGTGGTGACCAACCTGGGGAACCACTACGACCCGACCACCGGCAAGTTCACCTGCTCCATACCGGGGATTTACTTCTTCACCTACCACGTCCTGATGCGCGGAGGGGACGGGACCAGCATGTGGGCCGACCTGTGCAAGAACAACCAGGTAACAAAATCAACCAGGTAACACAAACAACCAGGTAACACACACAGCCGACCTACCTGTGCAAAAACAACCAGGTAACTGCAAACATGAACGACACACTGACGTTCCTGCGTGCGCTCCTCACCTTTTACGCGCGAGTTCTTCACCTGTAGCCTCCTCATCCACACATCCAGCCTGATCACTGACTCATTCTATAATTACATTTCATGTCAACCAAAAAGTGAAGAAATCAGTTTTCTTTTTTGATAAATAATTTCGTTGTTACCATAATATATACCCCCTAAATGTGCTAAATTCACAGCCGACCTACCTGTGCAAAAACAACCAGGTAACACACACAGCCGACCTACCTGTGCAAAAACAACCAGGTAACACACACAGCCGACCTACCTATGCAAAAACAACCAGGTAACTCAAAACTGCAAACATGAACGACACACTGACGTTCCCGCGTGCGCTTCTCACCTTTTACGCGCGAGTTGTTCACCTGTAGCCTCCTGAGTGAAGAGGGAGTGAAGTGAAAAAATCAGTTTTCTTTTTTGATAAATAATTTAGTTTCTACCATAATATACCCCCCAAATGTGCTTTAAGCTCTAATGACTTTTTAAATATTTTAAATAAAATAAACATTTGATTCCTTATTTTGTCAACTGTGTTACAGACAATAATGATGTGTCATATAGAAACATGAACGAGGTACTACACATTTGTTTGAAAGTGTTTGAGTTTATTCACCAGAGGGCTTTAAGGTTGTCTGTGTAACTGATTTGAAAATATGAATTTTGAGCTTCATAATGGACATTTTGTGGGATGCTATCAGGAAGGATGAATATTTTTAAAACTGTAACTGTAGTCCTGTAGTCAGTAGTGCTACTGACTACAGATACAGTGTGTGTGTGTGTGTGTGTGTGTGTGTGTGTGTGTGTGTGTGTGTGTTGGCACCTAGCAGGGTGGATAAGAAGAGACAGGATCATGCAGCCTGGTCTGGTCGTGGACCAGGTCCAGGTCAGACTGTGAAAGACCAGTTGGGTTGTTAGTTCTTGTGGCTCTTTGTCCATCAGAGAGACTGTCTCTCAATAACACAGTTAACTGAGTTCTCTGAACTCTCAGGAGCCCGGGTGGGCTTCATTTGGTGCATGTAACATTGAGCATTTCATCTGGTTTCTCTGGAGCTGTTTTTTCAAATTTCCACTAAATTACAACAATTTCTGCAAATTTCTCTGTGATCTCAACATTTCTCTATGTTTTCAACCTCTCTCTCGCCCAATAATAATCACTGTGAACATTTTCTTTAAGGTAAAATAGAAATACCATTATGTAAAAAAATATTCAAGTTGGTCCTGCATACGAGTAAAGAGGTCTTCATAAAGAATTAAAAGAGTTCTTATTCTAAAGAATGAGCTGCATCATATTTGATGATTGCAGCAAAAATAAATACATACATAAATTAATGAATGTACATTAAACACCTCCTGTTAATGTGGCATTCCCCAAAGTGTCCTGTCTGGTATCATTTCAAGTGCTCCAGCTTGTTTTTTGGAATCTTGTAATGTAAATTCAATAAGGGGAAGATGTGTGGTGAGCTGTTGAAATACCTCTACAAAGTATTCCAGATCATTCACTGTATGGTACAGTAGTGAATTAATAAATACATAATAAATAAAGTAGAATCATTTATCTTTGAATATAGTGCAACAAGTAAAAATAAAGAAATTAAATATGATTATTAATAATAATAAAGCCTGGGGATGTGCCTGCTGCCTCCTCTGTTCCATCCCAGTGTCCTGCTCTCTGGGCGTCTCCGTAGTGATCAGGCTGTCAGCAGCAGATCTAATCCGAGGGGGCAAACCAGTGTTGCAGCGTCGCTCCACCAAGCAGATCCCTCCTTGCCTGTCAAGCCTGCGACTGTAATGCTGCTGCAGACGCAGCGAACACTGCCAACATGTCTGGGATTAAAGCAGCAGAGCTGCACACCGTGACCAATCAGATGCTGCTGAAAGGCATGTTTCAATTAGGACTATACTGCTACCGAAGCTTTGAAACATGGCCAGAGGGGACATTTCTGTGTAAATGATCAACATATGATGGGAGTACCCATTTTGCCGTGATTTATGATCCATATTAACAGCACTTGTAAAATGTGACTTCACATGATTTAATTGAAATAAGTCACCTCCATCTCACTGGGTACTTTTGTCTTTTTTTTGCTCTAACAATCAATTTATCTTGTTACAGTATGTTTTCAGCGATCAACCGATCAACCACATTCTGTGTTGTTTCATAGAATTCATTTAAAAGGAAAAAAGTAAATCCCCCACCAGCACACCATTTCCCAAAAGAATACATTCAGACGGAGATATTTGCAGTAAGATTAATAACATCTGGACACATCTGCCCGTAATTCACTGCATATGAGAAATTCTGTTCTGTAGGCGTCTCCAACACGGTGACACAGATTTAATTTGAAGCTTTTTTTCTGAAGACGTAATAGTTTCCAAGCAAGCATAATAATAATAATAATAATAATAATAATAATAATAATAATAAAAGCTACTACTATCAGATCAGATTGATTCTGATAAGTCGTTCTTCAGTAACCTCTTGGCATTATTTGCCGTCTGGACTGGATCACGAGAGCACCGGCTGCCAGACGAAGGTGGAGCTGATTCTGTCCATAGACGTGTGGAGACGGTCTGTGTCCTGTCCTCTGTGTCCTGTCCTCTTTATGGCTCCATCAGGTTAAAGACGCCTTCTGATGCTCCTGGTCTACTGCTGCACTTTTTTAAAACCAACAAATACAGACAAAAACAATTAAGATGCATCATGTTCTTATTTTGGTGTATGTGGAATATAATAATAAAAAAAAAAATAATTGGACAAAGGCGGTTCTGCTGCATGAGTACTTGATAATTGCACATTAGACTCATAATAACTAAAAAATACATTTTATGCAGGACTTCTACTTGTAATTGTTTTACGTTGTGGCACTAAAGTAGCCTAAATGATCGAAATAATTCTTCCACCACAAATTATTAAATAAAAACAGGAAGTTGTTAAAAAAATGGGTCATATTTTGAGACGACACATTTGCTCACTCCGCTGTGAGAAAGTCATGGTTAACCAGGTGATTCATGATATCTATCTATCTAGAAGATAAGGTAAAGTAGGGGTGGAGATGGTGGGGAACAGGCATTGTGATTAAGAGCTACTGCCTATAAATCCAGATGTTTTCTCCTGATAGCTGTCAAAACGCCACACCATGCTCCGTCACAACACTCACTATCCAGTGTTGTGAGCGAGTGAGAATACGTAAAAACAGTCATTTGAGTTGATTTCAATGTGTGTACTCTGCACGTGAACCACATCTGTAAACAGCTGCTGTTTGTTCAAAACCTCCCAGAGCTTCCTGCTCCTGATCCACACTGACATCCTCTCTGTTTGGATATTACAGAAAAATACCGTAGGGCGTTATACAAAATATTACTGGATACCGCAGTCAAATCTAAATTGCTTCAAGAATTTAAATGCGGGCCTAAACTCTGCCCTGCAGCATAAAGAAGAAGAAAGTTAGTCACAAATAGAATTGAAATAAATACTGGCTTATAAAAGTCGTCAACACCTGCAGCTCACCGCTGCACGACAGAGAGTGTCTGGGATGTGGAGACACATCAGCAGTAACCTGGATAATATCCAAATTGTCAGTAATAATCAATAATCAGCTTATCTTCCATATCAGATCCTGATTAAAAGCAGGATAAAAAAGGTGTTCATGTAAACGTGAATGATGTAGGTGACATTACACAGGGTTGAGTGAAGTTAATAAAAATAAAATATGATAAAATTATTCTAATTGTCCTAAATGTATCGTGTTGAAAAGACTGCAGGGTGAACAGTGGACGTCTCATCAAGGACACCAACGCGTCCACTCGGCCCCTGCGAACGACGCTAAAATGCTTTTCTGACCTTTCAGCGGTGCTGAAATCCGTTCTAATGTAAAACAGAAATGATAAAGCATAATCATCTTCATGCCACGGTATCATGGAGTCTCTTAAGGAGACCAGACGTCCACTGGAGCTCATAGACCAATCATTTAACAATATTATTGATTCGTTCAGCTTTATTCAACACTCTCATTCTATTTAAATGGCTGTCAGAACTATTACAAATAATAATAATATGATGATTAATAATGTAAGTAAGGTGATGGTTAAAAGAAACCAACCCTGACTGTTGGTAGGAGACAGGATGTGGACAGTGTTTGTCCTCCCTACTGGCTGTCTAACACAAACATACTATCTGTATCTGGATTCTTATTCATATTCACATTTGTATGGAAGTGGAAGTCTAATCTGCTTCATTTTCTATGTTTTCTACTGCATGTATATTCCTCCTTGATATAAAATAACTTCATATCAGTATAAGTATACTTAATAAATTAATAAAACTATTTTAACCATGTACGTAATATGAAAAAATTTACACAATAAAGCATGATTTGTAGTTGAATCCCACATTCAGAAAAAGTGAAATGCAATGGAAAGAGAACAGGAGGTTTTTTAACAGTGGAAAACAATATTTTTGTGTGTATATGAAGGGAGGAGGCCCACAATGTAAAGTTGGTTTGAAGTGTCCGTGATAAGAAATGAGAGAGCTGTTAACAAACAACTGGCCACAACAGCTAAATGGGAGAAACTGCATAATTGAATGCAATAAAAGGACATAAATATAAAAAACTGGAGGCAAAAATGTGGATGGTGTTTGTATCTGTTATCATATCGTTATCTGTTCATATCCAAGTAATGGGTGTATTATTTACATCCCTTTCCTCCTGACTGACATCCGTCATCATTGACACAGCCGTTACCGACCGGACGGGAAAAAGTAAATGGTGGTTTTAGCAGCAGCAGCAGAATCTGATGCTGACTGACCTCGTGTGCTTTTTGATCCGGACCTCCGTCAAACATGTTTTTATTTTAAATGGTCTAAAAAGTCCCAAAAACATCTCCTGTGGATGAATTGTTTTTCTGTGTGTGTGTTTTTCTGCTCATTTATGGCCGGATGCTCAAGGACCTCTTGTGGTTGCAGTGATTCACACTTTTTGAGACCATATTTTATTGATTGTTTTATTGATTGATCATTGACTGCTGAGTCCTCACTGCTTCAGTTTGGATTCATTAATCAAACGGCGGCTTGAGACTAACGGCGTCCCGTCGTCCCCAGGAACAATAATGTGTCCTGTCGCTTAGCAAAGAGCGGCTGATCACAACGTCTTCTCATGTTGCCGGGAGGATGGCTAATTAGCTGGGTAGTATCGCTGCTTGTTTTTTTTTTGGGTGATTTCTTGGTCATTTTGCTAATTTAATGCCTCCGAAGAATGAGAACCAGCTCAGCCACTGCTCAGCAGGCAGATGGAGACAGCAGGAAAGAAGAGCATAATCTCAAACTTTAACAATTAAAAGAATTAAAAAAAACAACCGTTTTAGAATTATGGGTAGAATGTGTTAAACAGAAGAATATGGTGTGTTGGGACTATTTGTACTGTTACCGTGGTGGTTAGTAACAGGCTGCTGGCAGAGCTTCACATGTTCACCAGCGTTATCCTGTAATGGGTTGGTGTATAAAATATGATAATACAGTTTGTATCTAAGGCTGTACCCAATAGTTCCAAGCTTCATTCATAACGTTGATATTCAAAATCAACATTCGAATGCTGCGCAGCTTTTGCATTTAGGGTGTGTCCAACTCCACTTTAGCTAGTTAAACAGCATATAATCTGGGCACAGAGTAAAGCCCCAGACACACCAGGAACGTCAGGAGCACGTGGCGGCTGCGTGGCGTGGTGGCTGCGTGATTCACGCGTCGGGTGTTCACACCAGCTGCATTTCAGCTGCGTGTCTGCTGCATTTCTGCTGCTGCAGCTGCTGCTGTCAGCCCTTTCTTTCTACATAGAGTTTGCCTTTTAATGGCCATTTCATTTCATTATAAATATAATTTATATTTATTGTAGACTGAGAAAGGTTAAGAAACGTGTGGTCATTTGTAAATAATAGTAATAATCCATAATTAAAACTCTGTACTATATTCATTCATGGAGCTCTCCAAGTCACTGCATGTTCTACAACACTGTCTGGCACATATTCAGAATAAAAGCCTTGTGTTAACATATAAAGGAATTCTGTCCATAGAAAAAAATGCCTGATGGCTTTTATTTTGAAATGAAAGCAGGAAGTGTTGATTTAAAAATAAGTCTTTACTTTTATTTCATCTCTGTAACATATTCTACAGATAGACATCGAAACTGTGGTAATGTAGCTGATATGATGTCAATATACAGTCAATAGATCACTTTCACTGTCTGTTGCTGCTGTGAGACGCGTGTGGCATGCATCAAAAATAGGCGAGACCTCTATTCTCTAGAACAGACGCAGCTGAAACGTGCGTCTCACGCAGGCAGTGTGGCTGCTCTAACCGGTCAACACGGACGCCGGAATAAAACACAACAGGTAACGCAGCCGCCACGCACTCCGGACGTTCCTGGTGTGTCCGAGGCTTAAGGCACAAGGAGCAAAGGGGTTGTATTTAGTATCTTAATTAATAACAGGTGTGTTTTTGGCGTAACAGGAAAGCCCCCAGGAAGATCACCGGTCGTTGATCCCGACTTTTGTAGCGTCCAAACGGCGGTACAACAACGTCCGTGTCCGTCACGTGATGCCATTGGGCCCAAAAATACTTTTTCCCATAGACTTACATTGGGAAAGAGACATCTGTATGTCTTAGTGAATCATTTTGTTTTGAGGTGAATCAAGTCCCCAGTATGAACACTCTAATAGTCCTTATGTAAATCATTAGGTCCTAAAAGTCGTAAAATGCACTAATAGCTGAATCCAGAGTTATTTTCCTTCATCCTTTCATGTGAATGAGACCGAGACCATGACAACCGAGTCATGTGACTGAGCGGACGCTACTGCGCCTGTCCGATGGGCCCAATGGATACGCAAATTCTTTTCCAGACAAAAGTCGAGCCATTTTGGCTTCTGAGTAACTTTCATAGGAATGAACAGGAGCCTCCGATGCTGTACCCAGTTATCTTAATACAGCCGTGTGATAACCTATGTAACCAGTGCAGGCAGCATGGGGGGCAAAATTCATCATATGATAATAAGCTCGAGGCTAAATATGATAAACATGTATTAATAAATAATGAAAACGGTATTTGCTTTCCAATGCAACCCACGGGGGGCTCGGACCGGGTGAGCGGAATCCTCCGGAGATGCTGCGGGAAAGGCGGTGCGTAACGCGCAGAGACATCAGCCTCAAAACGCCGCCATTTAGGGGGAGAGGGCCCGTAAACTTTGAAGTAGTCTACGTCTACACTCGCACACACACAGAGGGATGATGGGAGGAGACGCAACAGAGGCATGTGACCACCGTGATCTCTCTAGACACGGTGGTCACGCCAACGACCGGAGGAGCGCTGAGAGCGCTGCAGGCTGAGCCGCCACTGTATTTAACTGAGGAGGAGTAGCTGCATCGTATGCGTGTTGTGAACCTGCCTGTAGACTCATCTTAATATCTGAATAATGAGCCCTTTAAATAGCAGGAACATACAAGACCAGACTTTAGACCAAGTTTCTGTTGGTCAATGGAGCAATCGCTTTCTGCTGCCTTCTTAAGACCAACATGTCCATGGGCGCACAGATGGGCTCAGGTACATTTACTACTTACACAACGTGGGCGCTGGGCAGGAAAATGACAACTGTGTCGGTGAGGGCCCTAACTCATTTAATCCAATGGGTCACTTTATTCTAATTGAGGAATTTGTTAGTACCGTGTGTGCGGAAAGACGTCAATCTTGTTGTTTGAACTTTTATTTGAATGACTGAGGGAAAATCTTCAGCACCAAGGAGAGTGCTGATGCTATTTCTTACTGTTATGTGTTATTGTAACAGGCTGGTAATGGAGCTTCAAATGTAAACCAGCATCATCCTGCAATGAGTTTGTGTGTATAAAACATGGTAATATGGTTTGCATTTTGTTAGCACAGCTTCATGCTTTGTGTGTGGCTTATAGCAGTCAGTTTAGTTTCAGATTTAACCATAGAAAATGTACGACATAACATCAGTCAGTTATTTGTTAAAGGTGAAATGTGTCAAAATACCATTTTAGATTAAATAATGTGGTGCTGCAGAGATGTTCTGTCCTGCATATCATATTCTGCAGACTTAAGGAAACATTTTTGTTTGGTACAGATCCCCACAAAAATCCCAACATGATCTTATAAATAGGTTTTTCAATGAAAACGAGAAATTAAAATGACTATTCCCTCTGATATTGCAAATCATATCGCAATTGCAATATCAGTAAAAAATATTACAATTATATCACAATTATTTGAAACACAATTTAACACACAATTATAGATATATTTTTTCAGAATTGTTCACGCGTAGTCTGTGTTTCTGTTCAGCACAAACATGAAAATCTGCCTTCTGAATAAGAACTTGAGATGAAACACCTCGGTGCCCAGCAGCCGCAGCATGTTGTTAGAAACCAAACCGCTGGTAAAAATCATTGTAGATTTAACTCGGAGTGGTACTCCAGGAAAAAATAACTAAGGGGGGGTCCCTGGTCAAGAACAGGCTTTCAGGATTTCAAGCATCTTTCTGAGAGAGATGGATTACCAACATGAAAGTAGCAGGATGATGCGGTAAAATTGGGTTTACTCAGATTTTAATCAGATTAATCAAAATTTAAGTCAGATCCAAGTCAGTGATATTTCGTTTCTTTAGGGCAGATTTCAAACCCTGTATAGTATCACTATACCCCTATAATACTCAGGGACATGTGATGCAATGACATCACTACTTCTTTAACTTTAAACCTGTGGTGTGTTTACAGTCTCCGTGTGTAGACCACCACAGAGCAAAGCACCGCGATCATCCGCAGCCATCAGGCTACATGCATGTTACTGCATGTTTTTTTAGCTCTGGTTGTTGCTGCTGAACAGCTTCCACCGTCATCTGGTGCAGGCCTAAAGAAAGACATATTATGTTTCTGTTTTTGTAACCCAACTGTCTAACTAGCTCCTGCTAGAGAAGTCCAGATATCCTTAAGAAATTATCTTTAAGCTTATGTCGGCACTTAGTGTTCATGTTTGCCAGGATGAGGAAACTGAATGTTTCATGGGATGAAGTACATTCTCCACCACTGGCATATCCATTTCATTATATCGTGGGATACGTGTGTGTGTGTGTGTGTGTGTGTGTGTGTGTGTGCTTGAGGGTGTGTTTTTCTTAGATGCTGCTATGTTGTTTCGTGTCTTCTGAAGGTTGTGGAGGGTGACCTTGTGCTGTTTAGTGTTCATGTTTTTATGTTTTGTGTTGATGGTTTGGAGCATGTGATGAGGGACACATTTCCGCGTGAACGGACGATAAAGTCTTATCTTATCTTATCTTATCTCATATTCACTTGACTAATGCTTTTGTCCAAAGTCACTTACAATAACTGCAAACTTGATTGAACAAGAGCTGGATATCATCAAACATTAGAAGCAACCCTCCTAAATAAACAGCTGTGTTCAGAGAGCTACTGTAGTTTAGTGGTTAGTGCGGGGTGAGGAGACACAGTCTGAAATAGGCCTGTTGCAATTATTACATATTTGCCTGATCACGATTCTTTGAGCTGACTGTGACCATTTGGCATAATCGTTGGATTGGCTGAGCCAAACTCGGAGAAGCAGCTTGTCACTAAAAGAAGAATAGCTGTTCCACCTTAAGTGAGCCCAATTTAGGGCTGGCTATCTTTTAAAAAATGATGATGCCAGTACCGATACCAGTACCCTTAAAGCGATGCCGATACCAGTACCCTTAAAGCGATGCTGATACCAGTACCCTTAAAGCTATACCGATACCAGTACCCTTTAAGTGATACCGATACCAGTACCCTTAAAGTCATACCGATACCAGTACCCTTCAAGTCATACTGATACCAGTACCCTTAAAGTGATACTGATACCAGTACCCTTAAAGCTATACCGATACCAGTACCCTTTAAGTGATACCGATACCAGTACCCTTAAAGTCATACCGATACCAGTGCCCTTCAAGGCATACTGATACCAGTACCCTTAAAGTGATACTGATACCAGTACCTTTAAAGTGATACTGATACCAGTACCCTTAAAGTGATACCGATACCAGTACCCTTAAAGTGATACAAATGCCAGTACCAATACCAGTACCTTTAAAGTGATACCAATGCCAGAACCCTTAAAGTTATACCGATACCAGTACCGGTACCAGAACCCTTAAAGTAATACCGATGCCAGTACCAATGCCAGAACCCTTAAAGTGATACCGATACCAGTACCGGTACCAGAAACCTTAAAGTAATACCGATGCCAGTACCGATGCCAGTACCGATGCTAGCACCCTTAAAGTGATACCAATACCAGTACCCTTAAAGCTATACTGATACCAGTACTGATGCCAGAACCCTTAAAGTGATACCGATGCCAGTGCCCTTATACTGATACCAATACCAGTACCCTTAAAGTGATACCCATACCAGTACCAATACCAGAACCCTTAAAGTGATACCGATACCAGTACCGATGCCAGTACCATTAAAGTGTTGCCGATACCAGTACCCTTAAAGTGATACCGATGCCAGTACTGATATCAGAACCCTTAAAGTGATACCGATATCAGTACTGATACCACTACCCTGAAAGTGATACCATGCCAGTACTGATACCAGTACCCTTAAAGTGATACCGATGCCAGTACTGATACCAGAACCCTTAAAGTGATACCGATACCAGTACTGATACCAGAACCCTTAAAGTGATACCGATACCAGTACCAATGCCAGTACCCTTAAAGTGATACCGATACCAGTACTGATACCACTACCCTGAAAGTGATACCGATACCAATGCCAATACCAGTACCGATGCCTGTACCCTTAAAGTGATATCGATACCAACAGAGTACTTCATTTGATAAGTATGATGTGAATGGAAGCTGTGTGTGTCCCACTGGCTCACGGAGCTGTTCATTCCCTCCTCTCCAGGCTGCTCCACTCTAACTGCTCACTCCAAAAAAGAAACAAGCTGTGTTATAGTTTAATTAAGGCTGTAGACGACCGATGTCTTTTTTTTTCTTAATTTTTTTTACATTTGATGCATCCATTGAGGTTTTCAGGAGGAGCTTTGAATGTCTGTCGTCATATTTTATGACGTCATCACACTAAAAAAAACGTAAAATCCGAGAACAAAATTCTGAATTTGAATTTAAGTGATTCATTTGATGAAAAGAGCAAGTCATTTTTAATTAAATCAACTTTCTTTATGGATATAACTCGTACCTTTCTTTGATTGCTGTTAGACCACCCCACTGCATGCCTCCCTGTGTCTGCAGCGAAGGAGAGAAAACACTTTTTGACTGCAGTGAAAATGTTGTTTTTAATGGCTAAACACCAACAAATCTTTGATTGAAGGAGAATATTTTGTTAGATAAAAACATGTTGTGGTTTTTGGAAATGATTACATCTTTCTTTTTTCTATAACTTTACAATGCTCTGGAGTTATGGGAAATCTTTGGATCACACAAGTCTGAATCAATCCTACATGACTGCTATGCACAATACAGAGGATGTTCAGGGGAGATAGCAGGTCAACAGTAGATGTCACATAGAAGTGGTGTACATCATCTGAACGCTGAGAACCTGAAGAATAATTTGAGATAAGCTCAGGACTGTGTGTCAAGTTGTTCTAGTCAGAGATAAACATGAATTGCTAAATTAATTAATTTATTAAAATGAATAGTGAAAGTGTATAAGGGTTTAGAACATTATGATATAAGTATATGATGGTCATCCCCATGCTCTATATAAGTTGTTGCAGCAATTTTTGGGTTGGTACCATTTGTTACATAGATTTGGTGCTAAATTTAACAAATTCAATTCAATAATCCCTCTAAATTACCACATTAAGACTCCAAGACCTTGAGGAACACCATAGAAAAAGCTATGCTGTGATTAGGTTTAAAAACTTAACACTAAATTTAACAGAACGACTTGGTTAGGTTTAGACAACAGAACCACTCGGTTGGGTTTAGACACCAGAACGACTTGGTTAGGTTTAGGAAAAGATGGTGGTTTGGATTAAATAACCAGATGTGGCATTACTGAAGTACGGATGTTACGTGACAAATAAATCAGTGTTGACTTCTGGTTTCACACGGGAGAGAGTCTGGTGATTTTGACCCACCCATCGACCCCGACCTCCTCCCTATGGAGTGTTTGATGCTCTTTACACTTTCTGGTTCAAGATCACGTGGATTACGTACAAATTGATTTTGTGGTATATATATATATATATACGAATTACAGTGCAGTACTTTCCATAGGTATAGCTACGAATGGTGAATGAGAACAGCCTGAACACAACAAACAGCGCTGTCCATTATTCTGACACAACAGCTAAGCGATAGTCACGTGTATCTCGGCCATTACAGCTGATGTGTTTGTGTTAACGGAGATCGATGAGCAAAAAAAAAAAGAAGAAAACATGATTCGACAATCAGTTGATGATAGGCAAGACCATATAAGTAATTAGTCAGGGACGCCTCTAAATGCATGTATTCTTTTTTTTGGTATTTTGTATTTTGCCTCCATTGATAGTGACAGTAGGGATACAGACTGGAGACACAGGGACGGAGAGGGGTATGAAGGGTATGACATACAGCAATGGTCCCCAGACACAAACTGAATGTTGCTGTGTCTTAAACACGAGGTCATCTGGAAACTCCCAAGAATGAATTCTGATATCTATATTGATCACTTGACATTTCCTTCCAGCACCATCATGTCAAATCCCTGTATTTCTTCTTCTTCAGTCTATCGGGCAGATTGGGAGACATTTACTGAGCCCGTTCTAGCTCCTCAGAGGAAAAACCTTTTCATCATTTGGCCTTCCCTCTTGTGACACCTTCAGGACAAAACTATCAGTGTGTTGATCACCTTGTCCACTCCAGCCGAGTGCTTGTCAATGTCTGGTGGACGTGTTCAGTAGGGATGCACCGATACCACTTTTTTTCAGATCGAGTACATGTACTTACGTTTTGGTACTCGCCGATACCGAGTACCGATACGAGTACTTCTCTGTGCCAAAAGACCCTCGTTAACAGCCAGCTGGAGGGTGTGAGCGACACACGGCAGGCTGGGGAGTCCCGCATACAAGGCGGTGCACCGCGACCGGCTCTAGGTCGGCTTGGAAAGGCTAAGGGTGAAGGTGGCTCGCGGCCGCAGCTTTACAGCGCTCCCCACCCAGACCTCGCCACAACGTGAACAAAGGGCTTGCTGCTCCCTCCCTCCCCGCCGGGGACGGCCCCCTTCTCCCGGTGCGACTGTCGAGTGTTTTCAGTGCGCCCCAACCACGTCGCGCTGCCAGATAGGGGCTCGGCCCACGTAAAAGGTGAAGGGGTCTGCGGCGTTGTCGGCAACCCACCCGACTCGTCTTGAACCACGGACCAAGGAGTCTAACGCACGCACGAGTTAGAGGGTGCAAGCAAAACCCCGTGGCGCAATGAAAGTGAGGACTGGTGCACACCGGCTGAGGTGGGATCCCGGCCCAGTGGGGGCACATGAGCACAGTATCGGACCCAGTACCCGATACTGGTATCAGTGCATCCCTAGTGTTCAGCCATATACTGTACTACTGTCAATCAGCTCAACTCTAGTCAAGTCTATGTAGTTACGTGCACACAACTGTCGGATGGCTGAAAGAGTCTGGTATAGACGGGGGTGCAGGGTTCAGCTTCTCATGGCCGTTAGCAGGGCTGCAGACTGTTTGCGGTTTTGACATGTTTACATAATGTGTATGATTTGTGCATGATTGTGTGCACGTGTGTCTGTGTGTGTTCATTCCCTGCAGGTGCGTGCCAGCGCCATAGCCCAGGATGCAGACCAGAACTATGACTATGCCAGTAACAGCGCTGTGTTGCATCTGGAGCCAGGAGACGAGGTCTACATCAAACTAGACGGAGGCAAAGCTCACGGAGGAAACAACAACAAGTACAGCACCTTCTCTGGATTCATCATCTACGCTGACTAAACAACAACAACACACCGGTGCCCTCACGGCCCAGTCCTTCTACCTAATCCTCCCTCTACCAATAAGATGCTCAGACTTTTAAACATTATCAATCAGCCTTCATAACCTGCATACTATTTTATTTTTTTTACATTCTGCCAACATTACTGTCCGAAGCGCAAGTGACTTTGGACAATACCATCGACGAAATGGTTGAATTGTCAAAGTGTGGGATCAAACCATATCCCATTACATCCCACTCAAACTGACAGCTGATGTTTGTGTTAATGTAGTCCTGTCATGGAGCCTACATAAAGATAGGACATTAAGAGGTGATAGGTAATCACTCTTAAATCTGATTGGACCACGAGCTGCCTGTCAACCAATCAGGCCGTCTGTCTAGAAGAAAGTGAAAACCAGATAGAAATGCAGCAGCTTAGTGGGTAGTTGTAAAAACTGAATACCTAGTATAATAAACTATATTCCTGGTAATAATTCATAAGAAAGCCCTCAGTCAGTGTGCGTGTGTTTTCTTTCTTTCTTTTTTGATAATCATGCTGTGAAGATAATAAGGGAAAAGCTGGTAACACTTGAAGTGCATTATGATATAGTAGCAGCAGATTACGATTTCCATTATAAACATAATTACCTCTTTTATAGAATAGAATCATAAATAAAATAATTATTTTTAATGGCGTGTAATGAAATTACACTACTTTTTTACACAATGTTCTGACTATTAATCATTATCTAATAATGAGGTGATTCCTCATCATCGGTTTGTAGCACATCTTCCAATTAAGTGTTATTCAAGTGCTTTCAGGAATATTTCTGAACATATAAGGATTTTACATATTTGACAAGTCTTTTCCTCAAGCCTAATTTACCCATGTGATCAATGGGTAACGTAGGGTTAGGGTTAGGGTTAGGGTTAGGGGTTAGCGACCCGACCCCGGATAAGCAGTTGAAGATGAGTGAGTAATTTACCCAAGAGGTGTCCAGAATAGAGAAGAACACTTACCCACATAAGCTATAAAACCTGGCATGGAAATATTGATTATGTCAAGCTTCAAAGAGGGAGGATGTTTGGTAAAGTAAATCTGAAAACATGATTGTAACAGAGTTTTTTCTGATGTCTGCTGGGTGGCGTTCAGGGGAACAAGATGTGAAGTGAGGGCGACCATGTTGAAGTTCCCTGTGAAAGTTTGGCACCTCTAGTAGCTCTATGGAGCAGTTCCTTTCTATTAGTGGGTCCCTGTTTTCTTATCCTGTGCACATGCACAAGGACGCACAGAAATGCACATGTGCATGCTATTCCATGGATCTACTGGTAGTGGTAGCACGCCAAGATATGCTGCAATGTGTCAGGAAGGTAGGCAGGGAAGAAGACGACTCCATGACAAACATGGATGTAAACAATGTTGGATTTAAAATGTTTTATATGGAAGGCAGAAATGCACTCAACACGTTTGTTAGACTTTAAGGATACGCAGTGTAACACCGAATGTAAAGACTTGTTTAAAAGAAAACTCCACAAAACAACTATAAATGTGCATTCACACAACGGCAGGAGTTTGTCCCATGTTCGAAAAATGCACTACATTCCACCTAGTCATAGAAAGAGCCAAACATTTTAGGAAATGCAGCCAATGCAGTAGCTTCTAAGGGGTGCAAACAAATACAATATTTGGATATGCACAGATAACTTGATGATAACGTCCCCCGTGTCACCCAAATGAAACAATGTACCACGAACGCAGGACATAAAATACTTTTTTTTCTGTGTACATGAACTGGTGCATGTAACTTTTAAAATAACATGCACCAAAACATATTTACCTACACCAAAAAAAAAGTTCTACTCCACAATTTGGTGTATTTGTCCTTCTTAAGCCTGGGACACACCAGGAACGTTAGGAGCGCGTGGCGGCTGTGTTACCTGTTGTTTTTTACTTTGGCGTCCGTGTTAACAGGTTAGAGCAGCCACACTGCACGTCTCACACACGTCACATGACCGTCTCAGCTGCGTCTCTTCTAGAGAATAGAGGTCTCGCCTATTTTTAATGCGTGCCGCGTGCTTCATAGCAACAACAGACAGTGAAAGTGATCTATTGACTGTATATTGACATCATACTAGCTACATTACTACAGTTTCAATGTCTAGACATCTGTAGAATATGTCACGGACAGTGAAGGTGATCTATTGACATTATATTAACATCATACCAGCAAGATTACTACAGTTTCAATGGCTATCTGTAGAATATGTTACGTAGTTGAAAAAAAAGTAAAGACTTGTTTTTAAATCAACTCTTCCTGCTTTCATTTTAAAATAAAAGCCCTCAAGCGTTTTTTTTCTGTAGAAATAATTCTTTCATTTGTTAACACGAGGCTTTTATTCTGAAATATGAGCAGTCAGTGCTGTGGAACACGCAGTGACTTAGAGAGCTCCATGAATTGATGAAGTATGGGGTTTAAATCAACACTTCCTGCTTTTATTTCAAAATAAAAGCCCTCAAGGGTTTTTTCTGTGGACAGAATTCCTTCATTTGTTAACACGAGGCTTTTATTCTGAAATATGTTCCTGACAGTGTTCTGGAACATGCAGTGACTTGGAGAGCTCCATGAATGAATATAGTTAGGAGTTTAATTGTCGATTACTATTATTTACAAATTACCACGTTTCTTAACCTTTCTCTGTCTAAAATAAATATAAATGGCAATTAAAAGGCAAGCTCTATGTTGAAAGAAAGGGCTGGCAGCAGCTGCAGCAGCAGAAATGCAGCTGGTGTGAACACCCGACGCATGAATCATGCAGCCACCACGCCAAGCAGCCACCACGCCATGCAGCCACCACGCCACGCAGCCGCCATGCGCTCCTGACGTTCCCTGTGTCCCGGGCGTTACTCGACACTTCTGTCACAGCCGCGAATGGATAACACTGAAATTTCACTAAACCGCAGGAGGAATTAATTTATTCATTTAATTTATGAGGTTACAATATCCTTTGAGCTGACTTTCCCTGTACAGTAATGTGCAGTAAAACAACATTTTGAGCTGCTTCAAACCTAGCAACATTTTTTTTTTTTCTTCTTTGGTGACGTCACATATTCAACAACTTATTTGATATTTGATGTGTTATAAATCATTGATGTAATGTTAAGTCTGTCTTTGTCCTTTTTGGCCGCTCTAAGTACCGGCACCACAACAGCATGAATAGACCTGCATCACAACCCAAGCGACAGCTGGTTTGACTGCAGTGTTTTACAGTGCTGCTGTTGCGCTCTGCTATTCTGTCTCTTCTGTCCATGCACTGTCAGTGCCTCTTTTAGTGTCACTATGCTATCAGTTTAACATTTGATTTTCACTGCATAAAAAAAATGGACATGTGGCGGGTGAAAGTGTCAAAAAGTCTCCCAGCTCGGTTGCACTATATGGCGTATGAATGACATGATAATTTGCAAGTCATTTTTTGTGCAGTAAGAATGTTGTTCTGGCATTTAGCGTGTCATTTGTACGCCACGTAGTCTGTAGACTGACTGCAATGTAAACACATCCCCATAAATATGCTACTCTCAGAGCTACTGATGTAGAATAAAAAGAGAGAGACTGCTGATGATGGATGGAAGGGAAGGTGGAAGGATCTAACAAACACCGGACTTTCAAACAGGATGTTAAGGGCCGATAAACTAGCTGAGCAAGGAGATCTTGATTATGGTGATGCAGTTCAGCTGGTGGCTCTTCCCTGACTCCGGCACACCTGCAGACAATCAAACCCAACGCAGAGGGAGTGCAGCACCAAGTTTGTTGCTTTAACCTAACTGCGGACGTAACGTTTTGTTGCACGGCGTAAAAATGACACGCAAAAAGGCTGAAATGCGTCATAATGTCAGCGACCGTTCCCATTACATCAGGTTGGCATAACATTTTTTTGTACAAAGTTACGTGCACCGGTTCATGGTAGAGCAAACTTTACATGCACAACCGCATGTGGTATTTTGAGCCATGACATACGCCACACCAATGTCTCTTTCAGTTTGAACTCAGTCAAGTCTAATCTCACATTTATCAAACACACCTCGCTGCAATCATCAGAATTGACTTCATACAGTAGATACATCAGAAATCTGTTTTGTCAAAAAGATGCTGGATCTAACTGGATCTGCTCATAAATCATCAGATTCAGACTTTTCATCTCTATCTGAGATAACACAAGTGGTGTCTATATAGTGTGAACAGGAACCAAAGCAGTAGCCAAAGCAGCAGGACTCTTCAGGATATACATTTCTGATCTCATGTTTTTCACTTCAAACTAACTTTTATCTGGACCTCCTCTAATTGCTTGCAAACTTCTTTTTTTTTAAAATGCCACATGACCCAATGATCCAAAATGGCCCTTTTTTGGCAATAGCATTTTCTTTTTCACTTCAGACCAACTTAATTTGTGTCTGGCCGGCACTCATTACACACACAAGGACATCATACGAATATGGCCCAGTGCACTTCTGACATTTTTCCTCTAAAATCTTGTTCTACTATTAATTTCCACCCAGACCATTAACAGTTACACCGCTTTGATTTAAACTTAAGTTTAGATTAGGTGGTTTTATTATTTGATTAATTCAGGTACATGGTTAAAATGTTGTTTTGTTGGCAGCTACACTTCCAGTATATGTATGATAAGTATAAATGGCAGAACAATTTAATGAAAATGAAGCAGGCTGTAGACAACTTCTGGTAGAGGTTCTGGATATAATGTGAATACAGATATGAATAAATATTTTTGTGACATAGAGAGATACACACAGTAGCTTTGTGGTAAACTAGTGGCTGACATTGAGGACACAAAGCTCATGTCCTTGATGCTATTTTTATTTCTTTGGATTCAATGTATATTTATAAAATATAATATGATAAATAAATAAATGACACACACACATATAGATCAAACTAGAGGAATTTATTATTTTTCCTCCAAAATGATATACCTACTAGGTCGTTATGTGGGAGCGATGAGTTTCACTGGAAGACCTTTTTGACTCATTACCATGTTTGCAGTCTCCCAGTCAGATGACAAGACCAACAACTGCTGCGTGCAGTGACTGCACAAAATTGTTTAAGTTTTGCAGTTTCTGAATTGTTTTAAACATGAACAAAGTCCAAGTGACAAGCTGGTGGCTAGTTTGCAAATTAAGATTAAGATGCAAAACGTAAATAAGACATCTATGAAGTTGTTACAAGGATGCGTCTTCATTTTTAATCCAGTTAGACTGTTTCCAGTGCTTGAAATCTTTGTGCTAAACTAGACCTTCACATGCCGCTGTGGCTACAACAAGTGTGTTTCCCAGACAGTTCCTTTTTAACCATGTACCATATTTAACAACTGTGAACAGCTGTACACTGAATTATGTTAGTAATGTTAACTGCTTTAACTCAGTGCTTCCTGAAATTCAGTGGTGAGTTATTAAACGCCAAATATTCCTCCTGTTGACGGTATACAGCTCACATCTCTTTGAGTATGAGTTCTTCTTAATTCTGAACCAACTCTGGCTGTTGGTCATTGACAGTAGTACTCAGCCTTTGGGAAAGCATCCAGCCCAGTTGCCAGCATTGTACGTTTCTGCAAACCGTGATTACGTTGAATGTGGATGTTTTTGCATTCGGCCAGATCAAGAGATGAAGTATATCGAGCGGCCATTATTGAAAGTGATGTGGCATAATAAGGAGCTACGTGGGGTGGGAGGGTGGACTTTCACTTGGGAAACTGCTGTTTGTGTCCCGTTTGAAACCAAATATAAACCTAACCCTAGACCCTAACCCTAACCCCTAACCCTTAATCGGAACCTTTTACGCTTGTTACATAACGTTTTGTAAGACAGCCCGCTAAGGGCGGTTGTTATTTATTTACAGAAGTTACATTTTAACACAAACAGTGACCTTTTTTCTAACCTAAACCTAACCAATGGTTTGCAGAAACGTACAATGCCGACATTTCTTTTCCGACAACTGAGTTGAAAGACTGGACAAATGTCTGAGAGTGAAATGGTACATAAAATACTAGCAACCACACCATATATGATCCTGGTACAGTATGTATCCCAGTAAGCAGCCTGGGTTCAAAAACAAAGAGAATACAAGAATAAAAGAGAAATATAAATAGTACAATAAAATACAAATCTTCCAAACTTTGTTCATTACAGAAACAAAGTTGTTGTTTACCGGTTGCAACCAAGCAGCAACCCACCATGGCTGTGCGGCTCCTATATGTCCAACATGTCCAATATGTATGATGATATACAATGTTTAAGTTCTTTTCTTGATTGGCTGTGTCTTGGTGCGTTCTGACCCCACTTCAGCCTGGCCAGATTTGCAATGTGAAGTTAAAGCACTATGCAGAAGTAGAGAATAACAAAGTACCAATGTACAGTGTCTGTATCTTAAAGATAAATAATGTAGATCACTGTTATTGGAATCATGTGTAAATACTGTAGTGATACAAACTGTTGTTATTTTTTTCCTGCCTATCCCATGTACAGAATGCAAGAAGAGCATAGAGGAAATGATTTTAAATACTTGATTAATCAACTCATTAATTCAGTAATCGCTGATTGTCTTGAAGTTATAGCCTCGCCAGTGTATTGGTGTGAAAGGCATATGTATGGTAGATAGTGTCAGGTATGTGCAATACTATAAACACTTTGCACTCTTCTGTCTTACAACAGTCTTCAGTGTACTGTTACCTCAACAATGTCTCCATTAAATGGACAGAAGTAACGTTGCATCTATGTATTGACTGTTTGATTTTTTTCTTGCTCAAACATCCTCAGGAGGATTCGGTGTGTTTTTGATGGCGAGTCTCTGTATTATAATGCAATGGTGTTATAACAGACATACTGATAACTAACCAGATGTCCCACTGACCCTACAAATATACATTCTGTAACGGGTATAGTGGTAGGACCCAACTGCAGCACACAGTAGACCAGGAGCAGTTGGTAATGACTTCTATCAATACTAATAGAAGCAATTACTCCGGGTAGAGAATGAGTCCTTACCCCAAGTGAAGGAGTACCTCGGGGTCTTGTTCATGAGCGAGGGGACTATGGAACGTGAGATTGGCCGGAGAATCGGAGCAGCGGGGGCGGTGTTGCATTCGCTTTAAAACCGCAAGTGTTTAAAACTGCCTTGCAAAGTTGTGACGAAAAGAGAGCTGAGCCAGAAGGCAAAGCTCTTGAACTACCGGTCAATCTTTGTTCCTACTCTCACCTGTGGTCATGAGGGCTGGGTCATGACCGAAAGAACTAGATCGCGGTTACAAGTGGCCGAAATGGGTTTTCTCAGGAGGGTGGCAGGCATCTCCCTTAGAGATAGGGTGAGAAGCTCAGTCATCCGTGAGGGACTCGGAGTAGAGCCGCTACACCTTCGCGTTGAAAGGAGCCAGTTGAGGTGGTTCGGGCATCTAGTAAGGATGCCGCCCTGGGAACGAATTATATCTCCACAATGGCCTGGGAACACCTCGGGATCCCCCAGTCAGAGCTGGTTAATGTGGCCCGGGAAAGGGAAGTTTGGGGTCCCCTGCTGGAACTGTTGCCCCCACGACCTGACCCGGATAAGCGGTTGAAGATGAGATGAGATGAGATGAGATTTCTGGCTACGCTCTCCGTAATTGTTTTTTTTTTTTTTTTTGGCAAGTCATTTTTAAGTTTAAATATTGTTATTTTTTCAACACAAAGTGAATCCTGGTGATCCTGGCTATGTTACCCCACATTTATTCAAAGAGGACCCCAATGCCCTCTACGTGATCAACATGAAGGTAGGCCTGTAGTTACAATGACAGTGGTTGATCAGAACACTGTCCAGCTAATCCTCAACAGTGTCTTATAACCTTTGTTTCTTTGTCTGCCCTAGAATCCATAGGTCCTAACACCCATCCTTGTAATAACAGGAAACCCCTTCTAGTTTCAGCGTGCATCTAGACTACCCAGACGTCCTCACCTATCAGGTTGATGACATCACCATGGGACAAGGGACCTTGATGTCTATTTATTTTGTTTTTTTTAACATCCAGTACCACAACGGGGTCAAAAACACTTTCATTGCAAAGTACCTCATGTCAAATGCACCTCAATGAAAGATGTTGCCCACTGCCATCAAGATGACTGACTAGCATGTCTCCTGCATGTCTTCCCTGAGCCCCCTTCTGTCACACACAGACCTACTTCCATGTTATTGTCTTATGACATCCACTCTTGTATTTGTGTTGGTCTGTGCAGTCTTTATTGAATTGAAGTTTAAACAATTTGGTGGAGAAACCATTTGTAAAAGAAAAAAAGAAAGGAAAATATATTAATGAACATATAACATGACTTAAGGCCGCGGGGCTACGGACGTTTTGGAGGCTCTTCCCTCCCTTCACAATATGCCACGGCGAACTTTAATTCAGAACCAGAAGAAATGTTATTATAACTCGTGAATTCAAATGCCAATATTATGTCGATAAACTTGTTCTGCGACAGTGGACCAGCTCTTTACCCTTGTGAGGCTGTTGGAGGGGCTCATGGGAATATGGAGTACCGAGGTTGCTGTAGCGAGAAATCTGGTCCATCTATAACGAAAGTGAGAGCTGCGTCCGTATACTCGACACAAAGTCAAACACATTTCCAGTGGGTGTTGGCCTCCGCCAGGGTTGTCCCTTGTCACCAATCCTGTTTATGATTTTCATGGACAGGATCTCAAGGCCTAGCTGGGGGGAGGAGAGTGTCCGGTTCGGGGACCTCAGAATTGCATCTCTGCTCTTTGCAGATGATGTGGTTCTGTTGGCTTCATCAGACCGTGACCTTCAGCACGCACTGGGGCGGTTTGCAGTCGGGATGAGAGTCAGTACCTCCAAGTCTGAGGCCATGGTGCTCTGCCGGAAACCGGTGGATTGCGCCGGTTGAGAGTGAGTCTTTGCACCAAGCGAGTTCAAGTATCTCGGGGTCTTGTTCACGAGCGAGGAGAAGCTGGAGCGGGAGATGGACAGGTGATTCGGTGCAGCGTCGGTAGTTATGCGGGCGCTGTACCGGACCGTTGTGGTGAAGAGGGAGCCTTCCGGCTCAGCTCTCGATTTACCGGTCCATCTACGTTCCAACCTTCACTTATGATCATAACCTTTGGGTAGTGACTGAAAGAATGAGATCGCGGATACAAGCGGCCTGAATGAGTTTCCTTCGTAGGGTGTCTGGGCTCAGCCTTAGAGATAGGGTAAGGAGCTCAGACATCCGGAGGGAGCTCGGAGTAGAGCCGCCGCTCCTCCGCGTCGAAAGGGACCAGCTCAGGCGGTTCAACATCTGATCAGGATCCTCCTGGACGCCTCCCTTTGGAGGATTTCCAGACACATCCAACTGGTAAGAGGCCCCGAGGCAGACCCAGAACACGCTGGAGGGATTATATATCTGGTCTTGCCTCGGGGTCCCCAAGGACGAGCTGGAAAACGTTGCTGGGGAGAGGGACATCTGGAATTCCCTGCTTAGCCTGCTGCCTAATAATAATTAATTACTATTATTTTAATGAATTCAAAATTGAACCCTAATCCCCACAAAGCGGTTCCTTGAATAACCTTTTTAGATAGAAAAGGTTCCACCATAGTGGCAATGGTGAGGAACCCCAAAAGGTTCCTGGAGGCTCGTCTACTTCAAAGAGTGTACTGAGAATCTCACTATTTACTGAGAGATAATAGACTTGAAGCCACTCTTGCAAGTGAAGAACAGTAAAATCTACAAAAATAGTTTGTTCTTGACCTTGGAAACAGCATTATCAACTCAAGGTCTACCCACTCTGCTCTGGAGCTTTTTGGTCCTAATATACTGTTTCTTACAGTTAGGTCTAATTAATATACTATAATATAATATAAATAATTACCATCTTCTTTAGGCTTTTAGTTCTTTTTTTTTTTTTTTTTTACAAGACAGGAATTAGACAGGTTTAAAACATTTTAAATATTACTATTTATGTCTAATTTGGAGATATGTCGGATGGATAACTTTCCAACTCTTTATGGTGGTCCAGGCGAGGAGGGAGGAAACTATCCACAGCAGCTACATGTAGCGTTTGTAAACGGAACTGAGAATGTGAGAAAGGGCATCCAGTGGTGAAGGGCAATGAAGGAGACTGCTGAAGACAATGTTCACACCTCTAGTAGGGCTCCAGATGGAGGCTGGGACCCGGCTGACAGCACATCAGCACATGGGCCTGCTTAAAGCCCCCCCCCAACTCCCATCATCCCCTAGAACACAGATTTATAACGGCAGAAACGCAACTAAGACTCCAGTCTCTACTAAACCCAATAAACATGGAGCTGGTTGTGTTCTCTTGGCTTTGTCATGTGTCCACAAACACAATATGCAGTTATTATAAAGTAAATAAATTCAACATACATAGAGTACATAAACACGTGCCTGTTGTCTGAGAAATCTGATGATATCTGTGATGACAATTTTATTAAAAGTAAAAAAATACCATAGAGAACATGCAGACAAAATTATGTCCATGTTTCTTCTGACGATCTTCACCTCTAAACATTTCCTATTTCCTTGGTATAAGCACAAGTTAAATGGTTAATCGTTTTTCTCAACATTTGCTTTTATTCTCACACTCTCAGCTTTTTAAAAACATCCTTGCTGCTGACGCAACCCTGTCTCCTACAAAATTACATTACAATTAAACTGCGTTCGCAATTATAGGTTTTGAGGGAAGCGTATTTTCTGAAATAAATATGAATCAATATTCTGTTACTGTAATGCCTATTTCTCTCCTCAGATATTCCCAGAATCATCTTGTAGTGTACTGTTTAGCTGTAAAATGAGAAAGTTTTCGACCTGGCAGCCATGTTGAGATCTGTTGAGGAAATACCAAGCAAACACCAAGCATCGTCTCCAACCAAAACTCCGATGTCTCCCCTGTTCCCTCCGGCCGCGGTCGGGAGGCTGAGGCAGGAAAAGCCAACACTAGGATCAGCATTGATTCATGGAGAGCCCTTCGTCTGGTCAGCTAACATTACTGCCAAGCAGCTGAAATATAGAGTGATATTGTGCTTTTAGCTGACGTGTGTTGCCTCACTGTTTTGAGCGATGCTTGTTCATGTCTATGTAGAGCGAGCACAAGCGCGAGCAACAGAAATTTCGTTGACTTTCGTTGACTTAACGGCCACAGGTGTCGCTGTTAACAAGACATTTCTGATTCTTACAAACAGTCCCTTCAAACTTGTTATTATACCATGTAACCAGGGCACCTACTGTGCGCGTGGCTCGTTGTACTACGTCTGCGGACCGTTAACATATTTGTGATACTTCAAAGACAAACTAAAGGGATTCTTGACCTTTGAAATTGTGTTTCATCACACTGACTTTGACGGATTAATTGCGCTCAAATTGTGACCACAACAAGAACAAGAATATGTTACATCCCAGTCTCCTGGTTAAAGGTCATGTTTTTCATTATTTTGAGTTGTGTTAGTACTTCCTGTTTAATTTTGATATACTCACCTTGTGTGTTTCCAGCGTTTGTGACTACCTGCCGCGCCCCAGTTAGATCCACCTGGTCCTGATTACCCCTCCTCCCTTGTGTATTTAATCCCGGTGCTGCCCGTTGTCTGTTACCAGTTCAGCGTTCCATCATTTGCTCCTCGCGTGCCTCTCTTGTGTTTTTGACCCTTGCCTGTCTGTACCACGATTCCGCCCAGCGTTTTTTGATACCACTTGCTCGTCTTGGACTGATTACCTGTGTACCGAACCATTCTGCAAGTAAAGACGTTTTATTATACCTACCTGTGTCTGGAGTCCTGCTATTGAGTCCTTGTCTGTTGGCTCAGTGTGAGAGAATAGAGAACAGACTTGTCTTTCCAGAAGACACGCATCACCTAACACTCTTTCTCTCTCTCACTCACAGGCTCACCTCTCTCCCTGTTTCGACCCCTCTGTCTGTCTCTGTCACTATCACGTCAGAAAGTTCTCTCTCTTTCTTTCTTTCTCTCTCTCTCTCCTTTCCTCACTTACCTGCAAGTTTTTCTCCACGTTGCAGTAACAAGCTACAATATTTACAGAATGCATGAAGTCAGAAAATACTGATTGTACTGAAATTAGAAGTTATAATTAATAAGTTGTGTTTTCAGGGGCACAGCCACTCAGATCGCCCACCTCCTCCCCCAACACCCCCAGACACCACTCTCTGTGATGAACCACATTTTGGTGCTAATAATAATAATAATGAGTTGTGGTTGTGACTCCTGCCTGCTGTCATTCATCACCCAGAATCCTGTGTTGAAGCCACCTGTTCCAGCTCTACGTCCTTCACACACACACACACACACACACACACACACACACACACACACACACACACACACACACACACACACACACACACACACACACACACTCTCTCTCTCTCTCTATCCATAAGGGGACACAACACAAGTGCATACACATGTTCCTGAGGACTGTGTGATGCCATTACCACAGTGCACGTACAGTATGCACGGTTGAATAAAGATTTCAGCTGAGTGGACTGTTTTGCCATTATGTGATAGACTGTATGGAGCCAATTACCGTGACTGTGGTCCTCCAGTTATAAAAGACTTGGTTGGTGGTGAAGTCTTTTAACACAAATTTAAATGCAATTAAAAAGTAGAGAAATCATCGGAGATATTTGACGAACAATCTTATTATTATGACCTCCACCAAGGCCGAAGGCCTAGGAAGGAGGTTATGTTTTCACCGGCGTTGGTTTGTTTGTTTGTTTGTTTGTTTGTTTGTTTGTTTGTTGGTTGGTTGGTTGGTTGGTTGTTGGTTTGTTTGTTTGTATGTTGGTATGTTAGTTTGTTTGTTGGTTTTCTGGTTGGTTTGACTATAAAGTACCTGTACTGTAAATACCACTTCAATAGAGTAAATCAGCGATTAATAAATTCATAAAATAAATAAAAAAAGAATACAAATGTATAAATAAAAAGGGGGTAGGAGGGGGGCTCATAGTAGGACAGAAACGGTGGCCAGATCTTATAATACTTCTGGGTAGGGACTCGTAACCTGACCCTGTCAGATGGTTCCATCAGATGGAGCCGTCATTGGAAACTGTTTGGAAAAGGGCGGTTGATTGGCTGAACCATCTGTCATACAAACTAACTGAAGGTGATATACACTATACTTTACACCTTCAGTGCCATTCTTTGCTCCTCTTTAAACGTAGAAATCCTCTCCAGTTCTGATAGAACTGATGCTATTGCAGCATACGCTAACCTTTTAGGAGCCGCCATTATTGTTTAGAACCAACAGTCGCCCCTCCGTGTCCTCTCGCACTATGGTCTCACCGGGTCTCACACACAGCTGCAGCAGCTCCTCACAGAACGCTGACTAGTCCATCATCTGGCGAGCCAGACACAAACACATTACTTGGAGCTTGACATGATGGATTTTGGTGTGACATTTGATCCCGTGATTCTCGTGACATCGCCGTGCTCGGCAGCTAGGTTAAGAGGCTCGGCAGTGTGTTTAAGCTGTTCAAGATTCAGATGGGACATTACCTCATCCACCCAGCACAAGATGGTGGTATAACTTTCTTCCAACTAAGGGAGTATGAGATGTCTCTTCAAATCACTGCCACTTGGAGATTTACAATGCAATGTGATGCTATTCAATTTAATGTATTTTAATTTAATTAATTTTAGTTTTACATAGCGCCAAATCATGACAGAATCTCAAGACAAGTTTCATATAGAGAAGGTCTAGACCAGGGGTCAGCAACCTTTACTATCAAAAGAGCCATTTTAGGCCAAAAAAAGAAAAGAAAATATCTGTCTGGAGCTTCAAAACATTTGAGCATTGTGATGAAGGTCACACAGTTTATAGTCTAAGTATATGGTATAGCACCTCTCCAGTGGCTCCCTGTGGATTTAAAAATTCATTTAGAAATGAGTACTCTTTTTTTGTTTACATTTTCATTTTTATTTATCATTGTTGTAGGTCTATGGTACGACGGTAGAAGTATATAGTATATAAGTCTAATGCAGTGAGGGCCCAAGTGCAAATGGACGACAGAGTATTAGGGCCACATTGAGGAAAAAAAATAAATCTGAGATTTTGAGAATAAAGTCATAATATTATAAAGTAGTAATTTTACGTGTTATTTTCTGTATTTATTTATTTACTTTATTCTCGTAATATTACGACTTTTTTCTTGTAAAGTTATGATTTTATTCTCGTTATATTCCAACTTTTTTTCTTGTAAAGTTATGACTTTATTCTAATTATATTATGACTTTTTTTCTCGTAAAGTTATGACTTTATTCTCATAATATTACGATTTTTTTCTTGTAAAGTTATGATTTTATTCTTTAAATCTCAGATTTTTTCCCCTCAATGTGGCTCTAATACTCACTACATTTGCACTTGGGCCGTCACTGCATTAGATTTATATACTATATACTTAGACTGTAGGTTGTGTTACCTTCATCACAATGCTTTAATGTTTTGCGGCTCAGGCAGATTTTTCTTTTTGCCTAAAATGGCTCTTTCGATAGTAAAGGTCACTGACCCCTGTCCTAGAACCATCAGGATCCATTCCATTCCATTCCTCCAACTTGTTTAATGAATACACCCTGAGCAGAAGACTGGTGGTCATGTGAGGAAGTTTTGTGTTTGAAGAAAAATAAGTGTTGGGAGACCAAATGACAGTGTGTGAAGTCGACAGAGAGCTCAGTATTGACAGCGAACCTGTGACTTGTTCTATTTTAGTGTCTCTGTATATGATGCATGAACTGAATATCTGCAGCAGACTCCACTAGCCTGGATTCCAGCGTCTATGTCCCAGAAAGCAGGCTGCTGGCTCTGGTTTGTCAGATGGATAAATAAGGATAGATGTGTCAAACAAACACAGACTTTTGCCCAGGAGACCGTTGTTCCTGTCCCGTGTGAAACAACTTGACTTATTTTACTTTAGTTTTGTTACGCCAGTTATGTAACAAACATAGTTATTTTGAAGAAACTTATTTTAACACAAACCACAATCTTCTCCTAAACCAGGGGTCAGCAACCTTTACTATCAAAAGAGCCATTTTAGGAAATAAAACCAACAAAAAAATCTGTCTGGAGCCGCAAAACATTTGAGCATTGTGATGAAGGTAACACAGTTTATAGTCTAAGTATATAATATATAAATCTAATGCAGTGAAGGCCAAAGTGCAAATGTACTACGGAGTATTAGGGTCACATTAAGGGAAAAAACATCTGAGATTTCCAGAATAAAGTCAGAATATTACAAGAAAAAAAAGACGTGATTTTAAAAAAATAAAGTCATAACTTTAGGAGAACATTTTTTTAATATTATGAGAATAAAGTCATAACTTTATGAGAAAAAAGGAAATAACGTAAAATTACTACTTTATAATATGACTTTATTCTCAAAATCTCAGATTTCTGTTTTTTCCTCAATGTGGCCCTAATACTCCGTCGTACCGTCGTACCATAGACCTACAACAATGATAAATAAAATTTAAAATGTAAACAAAAAACAGTTATTCATTCATTTCCACCAATTTTTCAGGTTGCTGACCCCTGATCTGGTGATATGACTAGAGTCATTTTAATCTAACTTTCCAAAACTCAAAGTACATTAAATACTAATGTTTTTACAGGTTGGGTCGAACTAATCATGACTAAACTGTCCATGTGTTAAATCGATGGAGTGCCTCATACCATGCCTAATCTTTCCCAGTAAGCATGATTTCCTGGCAGTTGGCAAAGACCCATGCGCAGGTAGAGGCCAATCAATATTTCTAGCTTGTGATGTGCAGATTTTTGTACACTGTATACATTTGTTTGCTCTTTCAGTAACTCAAGCGTTTCTGCTGTGATGAACTTCCTGAAATACTCCAGGGGAGTATGAAGATTGTCTGGGGGTGTGACACTCTGTCCTAAGGGGCTTCAAAAGGTTTCTTTCTCCAAGAAAACTGTATTTTTCCATGGGTAGTTGTATTTTGCTGCCCAGGGTTCATCTTTGGTTAAGCAACTTCATCTAAATCACCTGATTCACTACAGTCTGAATCACCAGACTCACTTGATTCATCATTCTCCATGTCTTTGTTGCTGGGAGTGTAATTAGGGTCTTCAGGGTCTTCATCTGAGCTACCTTCACAACCCTCAAACTCACTGCCGTCTCCCTGGATGAGTGTATCTTGAACACTGTATTGCTTTTTGTTATCCATACTACAGAAACAAATAAAATGGCATTGAAATATGACTGATATAAGGTAGAAAAATCTTTTTTATCTGTTTATTTTATTTATTGATAGGCGAAAATGGTTTCCTTATACATTTTTATTAATAATCTAATTAATATAACATGATTTTTTGTTTACATTTGTTTTAATATGCTTTGAATTGAACAGTATAAAATATATTAACTAAATATCATTGAATCAGCTAAATTAACTGAACAAATCATAATAATTTTTTCTTATTGTGACATATATGTCACATTAGGTTTTCCGTGACAATTTTAAGGTTAAAGGCCCGATGTGACATATATGTCACAACAGTATTTATCTGATTTGTTTCATATCAATTTGTTCACGAAATGTGTTCACAACAGGTTGAATATAATAAAGGACATGTTATGTAAGCATTAGAATTGTTAAATAGCTTGAATCTTACCTTTAGCAACAAAAAACGAGCTTTTTTAGTTTAGCTAGTTCTGTCACGTGTTAACCTGGCACACAGACATCTTGGAAATGTTGTTATGGGAACACAAAATCACATGACCTGTCACATGACCCACAAGGATGTTCAGTATGTGTCACTTAGGGACTTCATGAGTTAAAGTCAAGGATAAAGCTGTATAAGGAACTTTCCAGAACATTTAGAGGACGTGTGACACCTATGTCACCGTGGGTCCTTATGGGTCCTTATGGGTTAATGATAGTTCAAACAACATTTAGCTGCACAGCTGGAGAGAAAAAGAAAGAAACAGAGGACATGAGCGGGCATGAAGCGAAGAGCTGAAACCTACAGGGAATATTTATTTTCTTATAACGTGGGTCTTTGTTCCAAAAAAATCTTCTCTTCACGTCATCATTAATTCAATTCAATTCATTCTTATATAGCATCAAATCATAACAGAAGTTTTCTCAAGATGCTTCTTGTCTAGACCGTACAATACCCAACAAGAGATCCCCCATGAACATGCACTAAGTGCGACAGTGGCAAGAAAAAACGTCCCTTTATCATGTAGAAACCTCAGGCAGAACCAGAAGAGAGACAGAGAGAGAGAGGGAAGGAGGGAGAGATGCACAGAAACCACAATAATAGCACAACAACAGCTATAAGTAGTAATACAAATAGGACTAATAACAATAATCAATAACAGTGGATGTAATAGAGTGATAATATAATAAAAAAAAAAAATACTTAAATGTTTGAGGCTTTGGACCCATTTGGCCTCTATCTGTGAGGCTCTGTTTCTTATTACACTTCACTTTTGAACTTTATGAAATTGACATATTGATGATAAAAAACATGACATAGTTATCAGGAGAAGAGACCCCTATGTCTCATTACTCAGGAGCAGAAGGATGTAGGGCCATCTAAAATAAAACCCTTTCTTTTCTGTAAGTGCTATTATATTTCTGAGGGGCATCCGTTATGTTGACACTTTGTTTAGTGCACACAGCCCAAGAAGCGACCAGGAGTCCGACAGGAACTCACGCTCCCAGTGCAGTTACAGAAGAAAGAGATGTGATGCAGTAAAGAGTTGGTCAGGGACCACTAAAGGCTAGGAGAGCAGACAACTTAACAACCTGGCTCCTACTGACTACTGCCGGGTTCAGACTACAGATATATTTGTATGTTGAGATGGTCACTGTGTCGGTTTATAGAGTCGTAATATCTTGCCGTAACTCGGCTGAGAGACGTAACAGACGTTGTACGTTGGTCCCAGACCGATCATAGCTTGCAGCCTTTCACGACCTGCGTGATGTCATCTGGAAGGAGGTTCTAGGGACTGACATTAATGAAGTCATTAGTCACAATTAATAAACTCCTGATGAAATATGTTTTAATAATAGGAGGTACCAACTTAAACTTTACCATACACTCTAAGAAAAAAATCCATAGAAAAACAGACAATGTCCTGGCAGAAAATTACCAGGACAATTTACGTTAAGTTTACAGACATTTTCGTAAACCCTAAAACATACATTTCTGTTGATTTTTCAGGACGTCCTCTGTACCATTCACGGACACTTCTGTTAATCCTAAAACGGAAAATTCTGTAAATTTACAGTATATCCTCCGTACCGAGCCAAATAGCAGGCCCAACCTCTACATTCTGGAGGGAAAACAGATGCTAACGCTAGCATTTGTACGTTACCTATCAATCTCTGCGGACCGCCTGAGGCTAAAACTGGGGCTAACTCTACCTGACGTCCACTGAAGTCTAAAATATAAGCATTGGTAAAACGTAAATTACAATATCAAACTTGCGTTAGTCTCAAAATGAGTCAAAATATTCCTGGCGTATCTAGTAACATTAACGGTCGACAACAGCTGAGCTAAACAATACAACGGCTTTCCAATTAAAACGATACTGAGCTAACATTAAGTCCTGAACATGAATCATTTTGGTTAGACATTAATTGTTGATTGTTTACAACAGAAGTGTGAGAAAGGTTTCTCCAAATCTCCAAATCTGAAATTTGAACTAAACTTTGCACTGGTGGAGGTTCCCACAATGCAATGTGTATTTAAAAATAGGGGTAAAATTCCTGTGAAAAATCAATACAGACAATTCCTTAATATTAACACGGTACATTGGCCCGTATTTTTACGGACTTTTCTTAAGAGTGTAGGTAAACCGTAGGGTTTCATTATTACAGTCAACTTTGATTCTATTGAAATATTTAAGTTGACCAATAAAATATATTTCTCTAGTTCATACAAAGAGCATTTACTGTATACTACTGTATAGTTTATATGGTAGTAGTAAGTAAGCGCTCATGAGTTGAGGACAATGAGTTGTTCATATTAAGAAAATGTGAATTGTGTATTGATTCAAATACTACAATGATGCTCAAACAAAAACCAATATGTCAAACTAGTCATGCAGTTTCTTTAAGTACATCAGGCAAACAACACGGCCCGCACAAAACACACAACGCAACTATTCCTGAAATTGTTAAGGCTGCAAAACAAGTGCTGGCTCACTCTCAGAGGGAGTTAAAAGGTATCCGCTTCTTCATTTAAAATCCTTTGTTGTTGTGACACAAAAGCCCGACTTGTTTTTAGTGACCTCGGAGACTCCGGAGCAGAGAAAGACAATCCTACTTAAGCTGAGAGGGGCTGGGGAGGGTTTAGAAAACAGGCTGGGGACAGGAGGGGTCGCAGATGGGATCTCAGATGGGATAATTACCATGTGTCCCAAATCCTGCCTGACTCCCTGCTCTAATCCAGACAGGAGGAGAAAACACAGAGGAAAGTCCAATTATGTTCTGAACTTCCCTTTCTTTTTAACCTTTCCCTCTCTCTTTCGCTCTCTCCTTATAACTCTCACCATCCCACCTCCCATTCAAGGTTTAGTCAGTCAGAATCAGTCTGAATGGTGATGTATCCACTCACTGTTGTACGTACTGAAGTCTATTTGAATAGCCTTGGACAAGTGAAGGATCATAGTCAGTGACTACTAATGTGATTTCCACCTCTATTAGAGAGGGAAACGTCGCCCTCTCATCTGCATGCGGAATTCTGCCATTGGCAATTGTGCTGCTTGTCTTATTTAATATGATAGATGCCACTGCCCACCACTGAGCCATTACTGCAGGGCGCTTCACTCATTTCTCACATGCACTGAAGTCAGACAATAGGGATCCCACTATGAGGTTGGTATGATTTTATTTTTCAGAAGGACCGTTTCATGTGGCAGAAATATAGCTGATCAAAATACAATACTTTAAGGTTCAGGGCTCATTTATTGTCGTTGTACAACACAGTGACTATGTTATCATGTACACTAATATTCCACTATTAGGGATGCACAAAGCCGATAGGATAACTACCTGCTTCTCCAATGACCAATATGATAACCGATAATTTCACATTTTTGTATTTTAAAAAGAAGTTCATAACCTGTAGTTTAGTTATGCACACCTGAGATGGATGATTTAAAGGTCCCATATCGTGCTCATTTTCAGGTTCATACTTGTATTTTGTATTTTTACTAGAACATGTTTACATGCTGTAACGTTAACCTCATACTGTCGGCCTGAATATGCCTGTATTTACCCTCTGGCTGAAATGCTCAGTTTTAGCGCATTTTGACGGAATTGTGACGAAATTGAAACAGGATTGCGTTGCTAGGCAACATCTGGGGTCCATGTGTACTTCCTGTCAGTTGATGACATTCACATACACTGCAACCAGGAATGAACTTGGACACATTTAGAATGTTTATGTTTAAAACTACATAAAGGGTCTAAATATTGTATATTTGTGACATCACAAATGGACAGAAATCCTGACAGCTTGTTTCAAATGCAGAGTTTCTGAATACGGGCTGTGAGTATTTCCCTGTGGATTGAGCGTTTTGATACTTTCACAGTATTTATACAGGATTTAAGCCTGCTTTATAACAAAAAAATATGAAAATCTCAGTTTTTTATAATATGTCCCCTTTAATATTCTATTGCTCTGATGTCATCAAATCTAGCTGACATCACTATTGTTAACACAACACAAACAAAGAATAGGTCTGACTCTTAAAATGTAAATTTATTATACCCATGCGACAACGTAGTCGGGGGTATATAGCGCTACGCGTGTCCGTTCGTCCGTCCGTCCATCCATCCTCGTTTCCGGAGCAGAACTTGGAAACTATTTAACTTAGGAACTTCAAATTTGGTATGATGGTTGACAGTGTGGTTTAGTTTTACCTTTTAGGGGTTAGAAGTCCAGGTTGCCCTAATTTTTTAATAATAACAAGCTAGATTGTGCTCAATAGACTAATGCCATTAGTTCCAAAAGGGCAAAACCTTGGGCCTTACTTTAGTAGGGGTCAAGCAGTGAGTGGGGGTAGGTGAGCCATGCTTACTTTTACCTTGTTTTTTTTCGAGTAAAGCACATAAAAAAAATAAATTGCATACATACTTTGGCTTTTATAGAGCATTTTACTAAATATATTAGAATTCAAATTAAATGTTTTGCCATAATCTGTCGTATCAGACATGTCAGTGTATAAAATACTCTTTTACGGCTGTTATTGAACCTAAGGTTGGCTTAGTCTGCAGATAAAACACAATGACAAAAGGTTCATAGACTCTTATGCTTTAATGGGAAAGGGTTGGGGGGCAGCTGTGCAACTTTTGTAGGTGTCTACCTCCCGGATTGAAACTGGGAGCTGGTTCCACAGAAGAGCTCAGGCCAACAGTTTGCTGAGATATATACCCAAAAGAAAAAGCACACATTTCTGGTCGGAAGGAGAAACACACCTACTTTTCAACATTCTGAAAGAGTTGGATATCAACAGGTTTTTGGACACGCGTAAATATTACAACGTCAAACTTTTCAAGGAGGTGGTTAATGTTTTTTTTTATTATAAAGCAGGCTTAAGTCCTATATAAATACTGTAGTAAGTATCGAAACGCTCAATCCACAGGGAATAACATACAGCCCGTATTCAGAAACTCTTCATTTGAAACAAGCTGTCAGGATTTCTGTCCATTTGTGATGTCACAAAAATACAATATTTAGACCCTTTACACAGATTTAAACAAAAACATTCTAAATGCGTTCCAGTTTATTCCTGGTTGCAGAATATGTGAATGACATCAACTGACAGGAAGTACACATGGACCAAGCTGTTGCCTAGCAACGCAATTCTGTTGCAATTTCGTCGCAATTCCGTCGAAATGCGCTAAAACGGAGCATTTCAGCCAGAGCGTAAATAAAGGCATATTCAGGCCGACAGTATGAGGTTGACATTACAGCATGTAAACATGTTCTAGTAGAAACACAAAATAAAAGTATGAATCTGAAAATGAGCACGATATGGGACCTTTAGTAACAGCCTATACAGTACCAGTATTTTGCTGCATATGCATGTGTTTGAGGGAAGATTAGAGGTGATTGTCTATGTTCTGACACCGGGGTTGGCAAAATAGACCGATTTGCTGATCTCCAGCCTGCTAGCAGCTTCTTATCTTTAGTCGGCGCTGACCATCGCTTTCACTGGTTAAAATGACACAATGTCACAGGTGGCAGATCATATAACCCTTCACAAATTATTGTTAATTCAGTGAGTAATTTGATAACAGACCAAAATGAAATGTGGCTGCTGACAGGCTCTCTGTAGCAGGTGTCTTTTTCTGACCCAATGATTGTTAATAAGGCATCACTCTGTAACGCCACAAAACCACAGTAGACTGAGTCGCAGTCTCCCAGTTAACCTTCATTCATAACATATCTATAATTTAAATCAACTTTATAGTTTTCAACCAAGACCTTCAGTATTTGGATCAAGTAGCTTGTGAAAAATAAGGGGGCAGAATTTAGAAAGCTACTATTTCAACATTTAATCAACATTTAGGTAAATGGAAGTATCAGTCTGGATTTGGTATCGGCAGATCGCCAATATTAAAAGTAGGGATGCACCGATACCAGTATCAGGTATCTGGTCTGATACTGTGCTCATGTACTCCTACTCGCAAAACGGCTCCGATACAACGGCACCGATACCACTTTACGGCAGTATGACGGGACCGGGATCCCACCTCAGCTGGCGCATGTCGGCCCTCACTTTCATTGTGCCAAGGGGGTTTTGCTTGCACCCTCTGACTCGCACGTGCGTTAGACTCCTTGGTCCGTGTTTCAAGACGGGTTGAGTGTGTTGCAGACATCGCCGCAGACCCCTGGCGCCTTCTACGTGGGCTGAGCCTCTCCCTGGCGGCAAGACTCGGTTGGGGCGCAATAAGGACAGTCCGCACCGTTTACACTTTGTCCACGGCCCCGGGAAGCACCTTGGGCCCGAGCCTTTCCAAGCCGACATACAGCCGGTCACGGCGCACTGCCTCGTATGCGGGACTCCCCAGCCTGCCGTGTGTCGCTCACATCCTCCAGCTGGCTGTTAACGAGGGTCTTTTGGCACAGAGAAGTACTCGTATCAGTACTCGGTATCGGCGAGTACCCAAATGTAAGTACTTGTACTCGGTCTGAAAAGAAGTGGTATCGGTGCATCCCTAATTAAAAGACTTGGGTCCAGATAGGTGCTAAAGGAAGTTGACTGGGACATCCCTACTTGGTGCCGTGTTTAGTGCAAGTCTTGTTTTTATGTTTTAAATCAAACTCAAGCAGATCAGATGAGACAGAAAATAGACCAGTTGAAATTTATGCCTTCCTAAACATAACCCAAAAGGCGTGGCCCGTGTTTTTTCCTCACAGATTACTCACTATTATTATTGGACCAGCTCACCTAAAGGGTGTTTGTGGTGTGGCACAGGCTCACTTAGATGGCACGCACGCTTTGACTATGTAGCATGAGTCTTTTATGGTTGTTGCAGGCAAAAGTCAACTATTTTTAACCGCAGAATAAACAAAACACATAATTCAATAATGAGACAAAAGCCAAATTGTAACGTTGCAGGTATGAAGGTGGAGATGATCCTGTATATACAGAGCGATACACAACAGACTGGTCTTTCTGACCCTCTGAGACACACTTCTAAAATGCAACATAAATCTGGTCTAAGGGTTCCAGGTGGTGGTCCACATAGTGATTTTTTTTTACGTGATGGATGATGTGCTGCTAACAATAGGTCTGCCTCTGTGTGTACCTGGGATTCCATGAGAAAGAAACAAAAAGAAAGCTCCTTAGTGTGGCATCCGGTATTTGCCTGCAAAGGCAGCTCAAGAGTCTGTAATGAGGCCACTGAGCACCTCACTGGGTCACTGTGTACAAAATCTGTGTGCATTCACATCTTAACTGAGAGGTAGTAGTTTCTAACTCATAAGAAATGAATGTTTTCACATGTGATGTTACACGTGAAGTCCAAAAACCACCAGCCATATGAGAAATATCATGTGATGTCGTAAATGTGATGTATTTAATTTCACATTTAATCTGAAAACCACAATTTTCACATGTGAAAATGTGATAAACATGTGAAATGTGTTTAATAATCAAAGGTTTTAGAACAGTCATGATCATGATCTATTCATCCACCCCGACCTCCTCCGTATGCAGGATTGTGGCTGTATAATAACGACAACTGACTTCCATCTTTGTTTCCATCAGAATTACTGCGGCTGCAGGAATACCTTCTTCTTGGGAGCACACTCATTTATTCTAAAATAACTTTATCTGTGTTCATGAAACCGATGCATTTTCTGAACTGCTCCTTTCAGGAAATAATGAGCACATTTACAATGAGCCTTAACCATTTTAGCAGCAACACTAATTCAGGGAATATCTTGTTGAAAACGATAACATTGAATGATTTGCAGTTGTGTTTTTTTGTAATTCGAAAATAGCTGCACATGCCTGTAGTGTGCAGGAGATAAGGTGGAGTTGAGATGTGTTCATGCCCTGCAGGAAGCTGACAGAAGTGTCACAGTTCATCCCCGTCAAACACACAGAATGAACTTCTGATGCCAATCTTGTATGTTAAGTAAATGGCATCACTTCATTTTAAACTACCGTCAGGCTGAGCTCAGCACCAAGCCTAGACCTTCAGCTATCCATCATGGACCGGAAGGCTGTCTACTACTGTGTCTGGTAAGAGCTCTACTATGAGCTGTTAACCCCCAGAGACAGAGAGCCCTCCTCTGGGTGAATATAAATACTGAGCCCCTCTACACTATGTCCATGTAGAAGAATGGAGGCCTAGTTACAATCAATTAACTTGGTAGAGTTATATAAGATACATTACTAGCTAATTATCAACTGCTTATTAGGAAATAGAAAACAATTCTACAATTATTTGGATGTAATTTCCAAGAAGTTACATTATGCTAATTATCATCTAAATAATGTTGGGGTAAATTTTCAGGTAGTAATTTTAAAGAAATATCAAACGAGTTACTTGCTAATTATCACCTACTTACCATGAAATTTGCGGACCACACACACACATATATATATATATATATATATATATATATATATACACACACACACACACTGTTCCACTCCCCTCCTTTAGCAGCAGTTTTTCTTCGTAACCTAGCAGCGGCGCTGATGTGATCAGAAGTGACAGCTACTGTGGACTGTTTGGACTGGATGGGATCCACTCGGCTCACTGCTGATCAAATCTCCAACAACACAGACTATTAACTCCAAGCAAATTGTGCCAAGTAGGTTAAAGGGGGCCTTGTCTGTTTTAATATTACTGATATCTCCATTTGTTGTCAGGGTGTAAAAACACTCGCCTTGCTTAGCAGGCGCTTGATCGTGAAAAACACATTTGTCACAGTCTCTCTCACTCCCTCTCTCTATATATAGATATATAGATATATCTATATATTTATATATATACACACACACACTGTATATATTTCTTCCATTGGGGTAAATCAGCTCATTGTGTCTTTCTACATCACATTTTATGGACCAGCAGGTTTGTTCTCTTTCCTTCTGAGGAAGTAACTCATCTCATTCTCTGCTTGAGACAACAGATTTTCACATGAAAATTAAAACAGGTTTCACTGGACCGAACTATAGTATGCACTACGATACAATACATTATTACTCGGATTTGTTGAGTACTTGATTCTGATTGGTCAATTGCGGCATTCTGCGATCTGTTATTTCTTTATAATGGATGCAGCTCTGATGTCGGATCGTTTTTAAGTAGCCGCGTAATAAGCAGAATAATGTACAGCTATAGTGGGTCATTGTTGTGAAATAAACCCTGACAGGGTGATGCAGGGTTCATTTCACAACAATTACTAGCTGGACATTATCCCTTACATAGACTACAATATAATGCATTGTAGGCAGGTGGCAACCTCTCTGAACAGTGAAGCCAACACTGAAGAGCCTTACAGCCCGGACACACCAGGAACGTCAGGAGCGCATGGCGGCTGCGTTACCTGTTGTTTTTTTATTTTTGGCGTCCGTGTTAACAGGTTAGAGCAGCCACACTGCCTGCACACAGGCATCGAAAGTGACAGTTTTGATGTCTAGACATCTGTAGAATACGTCACAGACAATGAAGGTGATCTATTGACTGTATATTGACATACCAACAAGATTACTACAGTTTGAATGTCTATCTGTAGAATATGTTACGGCGATGAAAAAAAAGTAAAAACTTATTTTTAAACACACTGCCTGCTTTTCATTTCAAAATAAAAGCCCTCAAGCATTTTTTCTATGGACAGAATTCCTTCATTTGTTAACACAAGGCTTTTATTCTGAAATATGTGCCTGACAGTGTTGTAGAACATACAGTGACTTAGAGAGCTTCATGAATTGATAAAGTATGGGGTTTAAATCAACACTTCCTGCTTTCATTTCGAAATAAAAGCCCTCGAGCGTTTTTTCTGTAGACAGAATTCCTTCATTTGTTAACACGAGGCTTTTATTCTGAAATATGTGCCAGACAGTGTTCTAGAACATGCAGTGACTTGGAGAGCTCCATGAATGAATATAGTACGGAGTTTTAATTGTGGATTATTACTATTATTTACAAATTACCACACGTTTCTTAACCTTTCTCGGTTTAAAATAAATATAAATGATATTTATAATTAAATGAAATGGCCATTAAAAGGCAAACTATATGTAGAAAGAAAGGGCTGACAGCAGCAGCAGAAACGCAGCATACACGCAGCTGAAATGCAGCTGGTGTGAACACCCGATGCAGCCGCCATGCGCTCCTGTCGTATCCTGTCTACCAGCCAGCAGGGGGCGACTCCTCTGATTGTATAGAAGTCTATGAGAAAATGAGCCTACTTCTCACTTGATTTATTACCTCATTGTAAACATTGTAAACATGAGTTAATGGTCTCAATCACTAGTTTCAAGTCTTCTTCAATACAGCATGATGTTCATTTAGTAAATTATGGTCCCATTTAGAGTCACATAGACCATAAAGCAGGGGATGCTTTAGGGGCGGGGCTTCCTTGTGATTGACAGGTCGCTACCACAGTGTTGTCCGGTCTGGGAGTCGTCCGTGTTTTCGTCGTAGAACTTTAACCCTTTCACAGCGTGTTTTCACTTCATCAAAGTTAATTAGAACCTTTTGGTCGCTTAAAAATGTCTCATTATTGGTCATTTCATTAATAATAATTTTATTTATATGAATTATGATCATTAATTATACCTAATAACTAGACCAGCTCCTACCTGAGTCCCCTCATTTGCATAAAGCAGCATATTTGTCCACTCCCACATTGATAAGAGTATTAAACACTTGACAAATCTCCCTTTAAGGTACATTTTCATAGATAGATAGGGCAGATAAAAAAATGTGCGATTAATTTGTGATTAAGCGCTAGCTTATTTTATTATGTCAAGCATGCCACAATGTGACAATATGTCACGATGTCAGCAGGTAGAACATGCAGGTAGAAAGTTATGATTTGTTAATGCAGAGTAAATCTGTAAGGGATCTTATAGGAACAAAGTACAAGGATGTGTGTGTGTGTGTGTGTGTGTGTGTGTGTGTGTGTGTGTGTGTGTGTGTGTGTTGGGGGGGAGGACGGGTGGGTTTCTCTAAATTAAATGGCTCCCTACTTCCTTGTAGAGAGAAAAATCAATTGTGACATTCTCCAGACAGTGTACACCACATTTAATTAGCACAGAGACACGTGGGAGAAAGCCAAATTATCCAATAACTGAGAAGTAGACGCAGGTTAGTTAGGCCTGGGAGAGGGGAGTGGGGGGGCAATGGAGGGAGGCAAAGGGAGAGCAAATGGGAGATAATAGGGAGGCAGCAGGGAAGTAAAGGGGAGGCGAGTGAGAGGTGAAGGGAAGTATGGGAGAGGAGAAGACGAGGTGAAAGAGGGAGACAACAAGGAAGGAAGAGAAGGGAGGCGAAGGAGAGAGATAGGGAGGAGGGGGGGGGTACTGTGTGGGAGCACACGGCTGCTGTCCATTTATTTAGTAGTTTAGCCTAATTTGTCACTGCAGATGCCAGTAATACCTGACAGCAGCTCCGCGGCTAATTGTGCCATTCACCATGATAGAGTATCAAGCTTCTGCTATCAGTGAAAGAAGCCCCACCAACACTAATCTTATTTAGTGAAAGTAAACTAATCTTCAAGCCTGAAAGGACATGTTTAAAAAGGTTTTCTTCTTTCGCGTTCCAATGAAGTCACCTTTAAGAGATATGGGGGAATTATTGTAACAGACAGAGTTAGAGCTGGGAGTTTGTTCTCCTGAGAAAACTCACACCAATTTACCCTTTTTCTCCTTTTTTTTCGGTCCTTTCCTTTTTACTTTATTTATTTATTTACCTTTTTCTTATAATCATGCAAAAAGAGCAGTACACACAGTCAAAGCTGCAGTTGGTAAGTTTGAGCAAATACGATAAAAAAGTTATTTCTATAAAACTGTCACTACTGTATATCCCGTGGCTCGGCCGCCATGTTGAAAAGTTGAAACCAAGCACCGCCCACTTTCTCATTGTACAGCTGAAGAGTACACTAATGTACTAAAATATGGTTCTGAAAACATCTGAGGAGAGAAATAGGAATTACATGAACAAAATCTTCACCCATATTTGATTGGCGCTGACTAGTTCCACTTCATGAAGTGGGATTTTTGTCAGTAAGCAGCACCGTAAATTGCTACGTAAAGCCTCGGCCACACCAGGAATGTCAGGAGTGCGTGGCGGCTGGTGTGTCCGGGCTGTAAAGAGTGAAGAAGTCCACTTAGGGAGGAGGAGACCGCTGTTCGTGTCCAGTTCGAAGTCAACATTGACTTATTTCATCCTCTTTTGGCCGATGGGGGCATGAGACAACGAGACGGTCAATTTGTACATACAAAGCTCCTCCCTCATCCTCCTGAAACGCTCTGCTGGAGAGAATCGAGCTCTGCCCAGCTGTGAAAGGGGCGGAGTGTTCCGGAGGTGGGCTGGGACTAAGGAATGAACCTGAACCTCGCAGGAGGCGGAGCAGGGCAAGAAGAGGGTAAAGATGGCGGCCGGCTAGCACTCTTCCTACGGCGCTCCCTGAGGCGACTATCTAGGCGAGAGAGACTAAACCGTCTAAGTCAGCTGACTCATCTCTAACCGCTAGCTCAAAAGGTTTTATTGCAAAAAACAGGAATAATGTAATGTGGTGGAGGAATGAGGAGGCTGGAGCTGAGCAGGGCAGGCAGGGAGGGAGACAGCAGGGTAGCAGGTAGGCAATGATCCTTGGTACAGGAGTTAACAAAGTTAACAAACGAGAAAATGTCACTTGGAAAAAGGTACTCGGGTAAATATGAAACTGAGCGGCCAAGATGAACACTACCACTGGGGGTTGAGACAACAATCTGGCCAGGAATGACCGGAGAACCGGAGTTATACTGTGGCTGATGAGATGATGCCAAGCAGCTGGGCGGGTTGATCAGGTGTGTTGATGTAATCAAGAGGAGAATGTCTGCAGGGAAGGAATGCCTCACACACATACACAACACACACACGCCCACATAGAGACAAACAGGGGACCTGGACACAAAGGGGAAAAAGACTCACGAGGAACGCTGGCAGCATGGGTGGAGCCGGGACAGATCTGCCGCCAGTCGTGTCTGTATTTCTGGCTCCGTCAGCTCTCTCTCCGCACCACAGAAATGTGTTCCCCGATCAGAGAGAAGATTTGAAGAAATTCACATTAGGAAGTAGAGAAATTGAACATATAAACATTATACATATTTAGGCTTGAACATGGACAGACACCAAGCACATCATCTCAAAACAAAAAGAAAATTATATCAAATATTGGAGCTAGGGATGCACCGATATACCAGTATCGGGTATCAGGTCCGATACTGTGCTCATGTACTCGTACTCGTACTCGTACTCACAAAACGGCTCCGATACAACGGCACCGATGACACTTTACAGCAGCGCGATGTTGACCTCTCGTCACCATCTTTCGGGTCCTCACGCTCCACCTCCCTGACGGTGCGGGCGAGATGGGCCGGTGGTGCGCACGATCCCGCTGGGCCGAGATCCCACCTCAGCCAGCCCTGACTTTCATTGCTCCACGGGGTTTTGCTCGCACCCTCTGACTAGCGCGTCTCCTTGGTCCTTGTTTTAAGACGGGTCAGGTGGGTTGCCGACAACGCGCCCTGGTCGACAGTCGCACCGGGAGCACGGAGCCCCATCACGGTGCGGCGAGGTGCGGCGAGGTCCGGGAGTACCCTAATGTAAGTACTTATACTCGTACTCGGTCTGAAAAAAAGTGGTATCGGTGCATCCGTAATTGGAACGAAACCACCAAATCAAAAGTAAATAGCATTCATATCTGAGCCTAAACAGAGAGTACATGGTGGCAGAGTACCTGACCACCCTGACTGATCGCAAACTAAAGGAAAATGCTGACAATGTCCAGACTGAGTGGACACAGCCTGGACATAACAGAAACAGGCTGTCACAGGGAGGACAGATTACAGGCACGCCAGGAAGAGTTCACTTTGTCATACAAGAGAGGTGGAGACAGAATCTCACTTCCTACTGTTCTGTGAGAAATAGCAGGATGTGACAGATGTTTTCTTTGAAAAAATAAATAACATATATCCTGAGTTTATCCATCATCCTCACAAACTGCCATATTTATGTGGGGAGAAAAATCAATGTGCAACATTAAAACATGTTGAGAGAGGAGAGAGCCCAGTCAAGAGCTTCATAGAAAACTAGACTTCATTGAGAGTGAAAATGGAGCTCAACAAGAATCGTCTGACAGCATCGGTGATATGACACCGATGAAGACAACGGGGGCGAGATGGAAAAAGGAAAAAATACACGGAAGCACAAGTAAGAAACACAAAATCTTTCTCCTACACCTAGGAAATTCTCCGGACGTCTCTTCTGGGTCTGATTGATCCACGTGTTGAGCTGAACAAATCCCAAGAGAAAAGCCTTTATCCTGCCCAGCTAACCTGGCTTATACTCGTATACTGGAACTCCGCAGCTTTCAGTCTTCTCAGCACTTCCACAGCAACCTACAAACTTTTTTTAAAACAGACAAATTTCCTAAGAGCAATATTTCCACACATAGATGGGCCAAGATGGTGAGAGCTGAATATGTTTCCACTCTCAACCAAACTTAACAGTCTGTCTCCAGGATAAAACATCCTGGAGACAGGATTATTTTTTCAAAGAAAACATCTGTCACATCCTGATATTTCTCACAGTACTATAGGAAGTGAGATTCTGTCTCCATGTTTATATCCTTATCACACTGATCTAAATAGATGCACTTCAGTGGTAAGTGTTACAGCTACACCGGCTTTGTAACTTCTTGCACTTCACTTTTTCTTCTTACTTACGCATGCAGCAAGAGCACCATTTTCCCCTGGGTCAGATAATCAGCAGATACAATATTAGCTTCCACTGTTACGCCGACGACACGCAACTTTATGACAACACAGATAAACTCTCTGATATAATGGACTGTCTCTCAGATATAAAATGCTGGATGTCACAAAATTTCCTTCAGCTCAACGACTCTAAATCTGAAGTTCTTCTATTTGCCCTCCCCCCCAAAACCGAGTTAGTAAAGAATCTTGGCAACCTGTCATCTAACATCGCGCAGTCCGCCCGCAAACTGGGTGTGGTCTTTGACTCCGAGCTCTGCTTTGATTCACTTTATTCAGGGCTCAGTCAAAAAGCCATATCCCGTCTCCAACTTGTTCAGAACGCGGCAGCCAGACTATTAACAAACTCTAAGAGACAAGACCATATCACACCCATCTTTGCAACACTTCACTGGCTCCCAGTCAGGTATCGTATTGATTTTAAAATTTTACTGATTACTTTTAAAGCCCTACATGACCTTGCCCCTAACTGCATTTTAGAATTACTCGTGCCCTTCAAGCCTAGCCGCTGCCTGCACTCCTCAGGTAAGACCCTCCTCACTGTTACCACAGCCCGTCTCGTTACAAAGGGACACCAGGAGTTCTGGATTAAAGGTAGGATTGGATCACCAAATCTGGATCTAAAATGTTCAGGATCAGACATCTTTGGATCTGCATTGAAATACCCAGTTTTCAGATCAGATCAGAATGTAATCCAATCCAACCGCTATAATCCTGTGATGTGATTTTGAAATACCTGCTCCTGATGATAAGAATCGGTGTGTTTTTGTTAGCCGTTAATATCTACGTAGTGAGCGGGTCCTCTTCACTGAGTCCGCCATGTTGCACCACCATGTTTCTACAGTAGCCCAGAACAGCTTGGGCCGGAGTCAATGACGTTACTCGCTCCCGTCGTCGCCGCCGCTCGCTCTTTCTTGCTTCACCACTCACTGCATACACACATGATCCATGCTACTCTTACAGCTGGCTCTAGAGACGGGACACCGTAGCTCTTCTACACACTTGGCACACGAGGGAGGCTTCAGATGGTTGTAAATCTCCTCACCTCACCGCTAGATACCGCCAGATCCTACACACTGCTCCTTTAACTCAAGTGTTGTCTCATGTGAAGCAGTGGAGAAAAAATGGACAGTAAAGGAGAAACAACCCCAAGACTGATGGAATGAATGCTAGCAGACACCACAGACCTTTGTTTGGGCTTCAGTGCTAATCAACCACAAAGTCAGGCCATTGTTGTGTGTGTGTGTGTTAAAGAGGCACGCACACACACACATTAGAGTCCCTGTGAAAGTTGCTCCACCAGTTGAACAGATGACTCAGTAGCACACCTCCGCCCAGCTATACTGGACACGCCCATCTCTGTCTCTTCCTCATGTCATCATGAGCTGAAGAAATATCTGACCTCGGGACTGCACAGAAGAGAGACAGAAGAAAGAGGAGAAAAACTTTACTAAGGTGTGAAGAAGACGAGCATTTCAACAGGTACTGACTGTTGATCAAGTTTTATTGTGATGATTAGACTGTACACCAGTTCTCTGTATTGTGTCAGACAAACCTGTGTGTTGACTAGTCACAGTGCTGAGTACAAACCTGTTAAAAACTAAAGGCTTTTCAAAGTTACAACAGACCTTTTAGAGCAGGGTGTTGGGCAGCAACATTTAAATATACTGTATATGATTTCAGAAATTATACTGAGTCACGTTTTCTGATTTTCAGCTTGACCCACAGCCAGTTTACTCTGCTATTACTTAACGTGAGTGAAAACATTCAGCATGAGTATATGTCTGACTATTTAACTTATATTTACCGAACATTACTGAACGTTACCATAAGGTGTGGAAACATGCAAGTAACAAAACAAAGTAACCTTAATATTGAATTTGGAATGAAGATAACCTTGTCCACATACTTTAATGTACTTGTGGTCTGTGTGTCATACTTTAAAGTTCCTATGACTATGAATTTATTCTGTGTGCTGCCGTGATTGGGTGACGCTGTAGTCTCTTAGAGTAGAACTGAAATAACCCAACTAAGGTGGAATAAGAACAATTCTGAATAAATAGATAAAAAAAATAATAAAAATATATATATATTTGTTTTATTAATTTATATATATATAAATATTTAGATATATTTATAATTTGTATACATATATACATTTAA
>CAKAOH010037743.1:0-26925 GCA_916701665.1 Sebastiscus tertius | reverse complement strand
CCCCCCCCCCCCAGACAAGCTATTAAGCTATATAACTAAATATAGGGCTTATATGTTGTTGAGTTGCCTCTTGATGCAGTCTATGTCTAAGGCTTTTATTGTGAAAGGTCAGAACGGTAGGAGTGAAGCAGTTATGCGCTGCGGTTGACGATGTGGGAGTAATAAAGTGTTTGTTATGGCAACGCAACCCTCGGCCGCTCGAGCTGTTGAGGATGTTGAGTAGGCGGTCCTTAAGACACACGTGTCCTTAATACGTCTTGAGTGCATTCACACCCGTACTCAGAGCTGTCCACTTGGGATTGATGCAATCGTCACCCCAGAGCAGATATTTCTCTTTGGCTCATAGATGGTCACCAGCTGGCAGCGTTTACACCAGATTACACCACATTTTCACCACATCCGTGTCGCCACTGACAATTCAGATTTGGGGTTTCTTGTGGAATTCTCATGCAGTCTGAAGATGCCTCTTTTTGCTGCTTGTTTGTCTCTCTTCTGTCTCTTTGATGGTGTTTGGTTTGGATGGGATGTTGTTTTTGAATTCTTAACATGTCTTCACAGACGTGGCACTGATGCATGCAGATAACGGTGTGACTGATTCTGGTATTTCACCATCAGGTGCTGAAACAAAATCCTGCTAATGTGATTTGCAGGTGGGACTTTGAACACAGACACAAAAGACACAATTTACCCCCCCCAGTGTTTTGAGTAACCCCCCACCCCCTAGTTGGATCTCATGCTCCCCCTGGAGAGATCTCAGACCTCATGCTGACACTTCCCTTATCTCTGGGGATAAGCTGTGTTTGTTTGTTGACAGATGTACTTACACTGTCCGAAATTAACTTTTTGACCGGCCGAGATGACTGGTAGAAAAAAAATAATAAATTGCCTTTTTGTGTCACATTTCCATTTGTTTCAGTACATTTCATTGAGATAGAACGATATTATGTTGAATACAAACGTAGAGAAGAGACCAAAGCAAAATTTAAAGCAAAAAAAAATGAAATGTATTGAGGATTAATCCATTCAAGCCTGAATACTAGGCTTGGGTGGTATCTATTTTGTATACCTTCCTGACATTTCACCGGGTAAAGGCTACCAGAGCTGGGACCAAGTCATTGTTTTGTAAGTCTCAAGTCTGTGCACTCAAGTCCCAACTCAGGTCTCGAGTCCTCGACAAACCATATGCACTCTTCACCAAATGTAACGTCATTTTAACAGCAGAGTAACTGGATCCAACTGGTGCTCAGTAACGTAACGGTAGTTCTTCATGGTTTTCTCCTGAAACTTGATTGGATGCTGTTGGATCGGTTCAAACTAAGTGGATCTGGGGAAGTTAAGTGTAAGATAATCAAATGCAAGTCCAAATAAAATTCACCGGAAATACAGAGTCCAGAGTTCAATAAAACAAAACACCACTTTTCAGAGATTTAGCAATGAGCAACAAAAGATAGAAATTCAGATGGTTCAGTTCAGTTCAGTTTTTTCCCCCACGAGTGAATCCTCTTCCTGAACAAATCAATAAAGGATCTCTGATCACTTTGTTCAGTTCAGTTATTTCCACATAAGTAATGGAATGATTTTGGTACAAATGTTTATCCGCCAGTGTGGCGGAGAGCCTTCAATGACTTACTCGCCAAACGGATAATCTAGCTGCATTTGGCGCTTGGCGGGTGTTCATTTCAGACCCTGTGTACTTGGATAGTTCAGGTTTCAAAAGCTCATTTCATACATGAATCATGCAACATCTGTGGCTTCATCTATCTGTTAAAGTGATGGCTTGTTGTCATTCAGATACGTAAATGTTCCTTTCAGAAATTCTTGTGTGATATCTGTCGCCTGGTGCGTGAGAGGGAGTCGTGACACTACTGGGTAGGAAACTAATGATATGAAAGAAGAAGAGTTTTCAGTTCTCTCACAGGTCAAGTTTCCATCCAAATGTTGCACACATTTCAACAGAATTTTCAGAAAATCAGCAAAAGAAAATGCAAATGAAAGCATGCTTACTGTTATGTGAATATTATCGGGTGCATCAAGACAACCAACCGCCAAATGCAGATTTTCTGTTCGGCGTGTAAATCTCGGAAGGCTAGTCCCCTTGGCCGGTGAGAAGAAGTTCATTAGGGACACTGGTGGTACTAATTCTCCAGTCGGCTGCTGGAGAAGATCTACTTTATGGAAATATGCCATACATACTTTTATTTCATCTACTAAGGCCTTTGCTCACCAAATCTGTATTTTTCGTCCAAAATTGTCGCACATTTCAAAATAAATACACGTTGTGTGAATCACATTAACACACCGACTCTGAAACTTTCGTCATTCAAATTTTCAGAACAGGTTACATTTGTTTTTCACACTCTGTCAAAAGCCAAAAGAGGTTGTTTGAGCACTCAGAGCCACCATCTGTGCAAACGTCATCATTCAAAGTGATTCACGTCTCCCAGCACAAAGCACTTTACCGTAAAGAAATAAAAGAATACAGAGACGCAGAATTTAAAGATAGATTGCGGCAGGTGGTTGCAGAGCAGCTTAGAATCAGGAATGATGTGACGGCGGTGACTGTTTTCTATGCAGCTAAACGATAGCTTCTTGCTAATGTCATTCCTTCATTAGCTCCGTTTGGGACCAGCACTATCCCACCCACGTCAATTGAATGAATTCACTTTTGTCTTGTATTGTGAATTTTCGCAACAAAGAGAATAATAAAACATGTCAGACTCAATGTGCGAGGTTTCTGACGGAAAAACGCATACCAGAAATACAGACTTGATGTGCAAAGGCTTTAAATGTGAGGAAGGTTACAGTCTCCTCATCCTCACAGACCTGATGCTTTCATCATGTCTCATGTACATCAAGTCTGTTTCCATTGCTCCTTTTCTCTTTACCAACAGACCAACTTTTCAAAAAAGTGCAAAACGTTTTTGCCATATTTGGACTTTTTTTTGTTCTGCGTCAGCGATTTAATTAAGCAAGTATTTTATCATGGATAAAGGTGTTGGGTGCTATGACACTACAGCTGCTAACCTAAACTACATGTAACATGAACACGGGATAAACTGGACAATCAAACCAAACAAAACAAAACGCAATGTTTTCCATTATTTCTATCAATTATGATGACACTCTATTCATCAAGATAATTGCTGAGATCTAGGAACATGGCCTAACGGGAAGAAAATGGAGCATTGTAACAAGTCAACAGTTAATCCACATGATCCAAACAACTTTATTTGGTGGCCAAATTGAAAGTGAGTGCTCCTGAAATGTCGGTGACTACGACACCGTAGGTCAAAGCTGACCTAGGGTGGCTACGGCACCCTGGGTCAAAGCTGACCTAGGGTGACTACGGCACCGTAGGTCAAAGCTGACTGAGGGTGACTACGGCACCCTGGGTCAAAGCTGACTGAGGGTGACTACGGCACCGTAGGTCAAAGCTGACTGAGGGTGACTACGGCACCCTGGGTCAAAGCTGACCGAGGGTGACTACGGCCCCGTAGGTCAAAGCTGACTGAGGGTGACTACGGCACCGTAGGTCAAAGCTGACCGAGGGTGGCTACGGCACTTGTTGACCGAGGCAGTCGGTGTGTAAATTGTGATGGAGCTTTACAAGAAACAGGTGATACCATTAGCCTTCATTTCCTCTTCCAAATAAGTCTGACCTGGGGTTTGTTGTATGTATGATCTGCATGATCACAGACAACATGATCTGAATTATGATCCTGCCTGCTTGTGTTTCTTGACCCAACATAACTGATAAGCCATGAGAAAAGTTTAAGAAAAGCAAATGAACCCATTTAGTCTTCCAAATGTAGACACACTGTCAACATAGTAATATTCACATTGCAGTTGCACATCTTTCAATCCAACATTCCTCCAGTCCTCACTGATGAGGAACACCCCTGTGCTCTCAGTGTCCACACAGGTTGGTGTATCGCCGTATACAAGAAACCATAAAGTGTCATTTGGATGTCTGAATGCAGTTCAACAGTTGAGCTGAGGGACTGACCACACTGTACTTCATTCCACAGACTGAATGGAACAATGCAGCTGAGGAGGGAGTTTTTGTTCCTGTTGTGTGTATGCTGAGCCAGAATGGGGCCAGCGCTCATTAGCAGCCAGCCTGGGGCCTCATACTGTACATGACTGAATGGCCTCCATCATCCCTCCCCCTCCCTCAAATTATTATGTCACCTGCCATTGTTTGGAAAAGCTGTTTCTGTGTGTGTGTGTGTGTGTGTGTGTGTGTGTGTGTGTGTGTGTGAGAGAGAGAGAGAGATGGAGGGGGAGGGAACGAGACTTCATTTGTTCTCAGGCCAGAAAGGTCGTGGAGAGATGAACAAAATCAGCATATTAGAGTCAAGAAAAGTGTATTTTCAGCCCTACTAGCAGCATGGCTCTACGGCTGGTCGGTCCACCACTTTGGTCCAGATTGAAATACAACTGTGATATGGATTGCCATGGGATGGAATAGACATCCATATTGCTGACTTTAACTGTAGGGCCACCAGCAGGTTGGCACATTTAACCTTCTCAACAACTATTTTATGGGATGTCTTGGAATTCTTTACAGATATTCTTGGTTCCCAGAGGTGTATCCTTTGGTGATTTTTCAGGCTTTTGGTCTTAGAGCCACCATAAGGTCATTATTTCAATTTTTCCAATACTTTGGTTTATGATCAAGCACCTGAAAAGCTTATGACATCCCCATCAAGTCAGAAGGATTCCTGCTCTGGGGACCGTGAACCGTAACTGTTGACTTATTTCAGTCTGAACCAATGTGGTGGACCTACAGTATATTGCCATCAGAGCCATGCCGCTAGCATACATTCATCTCTTGTTATATAAAAGTTTCTTTTATACACATGTCTAATCATCATTTTGCCATCCTGAACCTCAGCCATCGCGATACCTTAATAAATTGAGGTTGATCGCCTTCATGTCCCTTCAGTCTTCCCCCGTCAACACAGTGGCTTATCCAGACTTCTCTACATATCTGATTGAACCCCGTTAGGCTGAGTGTTGTCTGTAAATACCCAACGTGTTAATAACCAACTTGATCTATAGGCTGAGATTTAGCTAGAGACGACAGTTAGATGCTGCTATAACGTTAATGTGTGACTGTATTACTGCAGCAGCCTCCCTCTCAAGAGAACGTTAGCTAGCCACGCTAGTCACTTTCACCAGCATCATTTAGCCATTTAGCACACTGACAGTGAATATTCACGTATCGTATGAGCCTCAGATCTCAGTGTGAAAGCCTCGTTAACCCGCTACACAACAGCTGTTCATCATTTCCTCTCCTGAGACGGCGACTTTCTTTCCCCCTAAAGGGAGCGCAGCCTCGGAGAGGACGCCATGCTGGTCTGGTCTATAGCTTGGAGCCATAAAGCCATGCTGGTCTGGTCTATAGCTTGGAACCATGAAGCCATGCTGGTCTGGTCTATAGCTTGGAACCATGAAGCCATGCTGGTCTGGTCTATAGCTTGGAACCATGAAGCCTTGCTGGTCTGGTCTATAGCTTGGAACCATGAAGCCTTGCTGGTCTGGTCTATAGCTTGGAACCATGAAGCCATACTGGTCTGGTCTATAGCTTGGAACCATGAAGCTCCTCTGTTAGATTTTTTTTAGGACATGGCAGGTTTTTGGATTTATTGTTGGTGCAACCAGCTACACATCAACTCTTCAGCATGGAGTTATTACTGTTAGCGGTTTGTTTAAAGTAGAAGTTTGGAGACATGTTTCAACTTCTTCTCTTTACTCTGTTACCGTCTGCGAGGGACACGACTTGGTTTCCTGATTGATTTTCAAAGGTTTGAATGTCACCCAAAAGTTTTTGACTGAAGTGAAAATGTTGTTTTTGAAAGGCTAAACACCAGCAAATATGGACTGAAACCGAATATTTGGAAATGATTACATCTATCTTTTTTCAATAAATGTTGACTTCATTTGGACTTCACAACACTGGAGATATTGGAAATGTTTGGATCTCACGATGTGCAGATTCGAATGCTGGGTCGGGCTCGGACATGCATCAAGCCGTAGGTACCGGAGAGAAGTTGGAGCGGGATGGAGTGGGAGAAAAGGCAGCGCTGCAACTTTTTTTTAAAAATCCACTCTGTGCTCCATTCAAAATCCTCCTGCTCGTGCTCCACTCAGCTCACATGCTCTGTCACACACACACATTGTGGAAGCTCCTCTGTCGAGCATCACGGATGAGTGTAACAGACCCAGTGATGGAAGCCAGATACTCTTGCGTCAGGCAGCTGAAGACACACCACCGGAGGGGTTGCTCACACACACACACGAACAAACTGATAAGCGGGGTGCTATGGTTCTCATCGGCCTGTGTCAGACCTGTCAAGTAAACTCACTTTCCTTCAAGTCTCATAATGGCTGCCAGCAGTGGTCAGATTGGGAGAGTGTAACAGAGGAGCTGCTGGCTGGTGGAAGAGAGAGCTCCAAATAAGGACAGACATACAGCAGAATTTAAGGCCCTACTCATTACTCTCTCAACTAGACTCATTTCAAACCCTTGTTTGAAATAACTGCAGTGTATATAACTTTTACACTTCAGTTTGACATTAGTAGATTAAAAAGCCATGCGTAGACCATGTCCACATGTGGAAACACATCCTGTCTGTATCACTTGGGAGGTTTCAGCCTCTCAGTAGAGTGCTCCTGGAATATTTGTGTAGGACAACCAGGAAGTTGGCATCGCCGTGGTTCCCTCCACTTACAGCCAATGGGATTGTTCCGTTGGGTTTTGGATTATTGCAGAAAATCAGCTCTGTGGCAAACACACGTTTATGATACTGACACGTTTTGTTCAGCAGGATCATCTCCACACATGAACACCACTTTGAATGATTTTTGAAGTGTGAATGCAATCGCCAAAAGTAAAACACCGTTGGGTCCCTGGCACTTTAGTGCTTGGGTCCTAATTAAAGACAGTAGAAGAGACAGAGATGGTGGACTATAATAGAGAATCCACTGTCCCACTGCCTGCTTGTCCTTCCGTTCAGTACTGGAAGAGTCCAGCTCAGCATCACTGTGTTAAAGTGTCATGTGAGGTCCACATAGAGATATGAGCCAAGTCCCTTACTGGAACCCTGGGCTGGGCTGTGGTTTAGAGCTCTGCTGCCAGCCAACATCCCTGTCTGTGTGTGCGTTTATCACTTCTGTTTAGCTATGAGACAAGTACATGTTATTTCTATGAGTGTGTAACGAAGGCCACTTCATTACTAGTGACTGACGGCTTTGGCCTTGTAAATATTGCACAGTTGGGTTTTGTATTGGCACTTTTAACAAATAACTTAACCATGCATATTAATAACGGTACTTTGGTAGCGATATTTGCACTTTATTAGCAAGTGTTGCACAGAACATTTTGCACATTGCATATTTGCGCATTTTGTGTCAGGTATTTATGGACTATTTATTGAACCTTTAGATGGTGATTGTGTTGTCTTGTGCTGACACCGTTGTGCAAACGTGTTCATAATTAACAAACGATAGTTCAACGGTGTTCTGTGTAGGTTGAGTAACACTGATGTGCTATATATTGTAGTATAAAGGGTGTGCTAGTATATTAGTTTAGCAGATTTTGTTAAGTTGTTGCATAAATACTAACTTGTCCTCTCCTTTATCTGCTCCAGGGTGTTCGGCTAAAAGAGTCCCCCGGTGTACAAACACCTACATAAACGATCCGGGAGGGACCAAGTGGGAGTATAGGAGAGGGAGGATTTGGTAGTTGGGTGTACTAGTACTGGATATGTATTGTAATTATGTTTTGTTTGCTTATTTTGGGGGGAGTTAACAGCAGTAAAGTAGACCTTTGGTAATATTATGTGTAAAACATATTCTACATAGTCTATGGTAGTGCAGCCGAGTGATAATAACTTGAGAATGCCTGTTAATGGTAACATCCAATATGGTCGACCGGTGACACAGTATCAAAGGTGCACGTTTCCATCTGTCTGTGTTGCTGGTCAGATCTCACTATGTTGCTGTCCTGTTGGTGCTGCTGAAGCTGTTTGTGGATGAACCACACATGGTTGGTACACCTTACCATCGCCTTGGCGTCTTTGTTTTACTGCATCGTCCAGCTGCTAAACGCTCATTCTAACAGTGGGATATAAATGTCGCCTTGCAACACTCTGTACTGTGCGTACAGAGGAAGATTATATCTCTGCCACAGCACCAAATCATCCTTCAGTCAATATCTAAAGGATGACAACAACCATTTCCCAGGTTTTAGTCAGTCCCACCCCCACCCCCACCGGTGTTCATCTTCCCAGAGGATGAACCCAGTTTGGACACTCTATGTCCTCTGGCGCCATCCTCAGGACAAACTAATGATAATGCTGTACACTAATGGTAATACCCTAATAGCAGTATCACAACTAAATGTGTGCATCTGTCTGCAGATCCCTCCTGTTGCCACCATGCTGCCGAGTTCTCACCTTGCAAAGAAGCTTGTGACCAGGTATGAACACACACACACACACACACACACACACACACACACACACACACACGCACGCGGGCGCCCACTCCTCAGCCCATTATAGTCGGCCTATGAATAGAGGTTTTTGAAGGGGAGTGGGGTAAAGTTTTTTGTCTTTTGGCTCTTTGAAGTGAAGAAAAAAGTCTCACCCTGTTTCAATTGGTAGCAGGTGACGCTCTCTCTCTCTCTCTCTCTCTATCCCTCTCTCTCTCTCTCCCTCTCTCTATCTTTCTCTGTCTCTCTGAAGCCTCCGTGTCCTTCTTTATGGTCATAAAAGAAGCTTTTCTCTGCAAGCAACAAACAGACAGAGAGTTCAAACCTTACTCCTGCTTTTGAAGTGGGGGGGGGCACTGAAGAGGGAGGCTGGACTGAAGCTATTGTGCTCTTATTGGCTGACATCACCACTTTTCTAGTCAAAGGAAAGAAAGAAAACAGATAGAAAAGGACATTAAATGAAAGATTGAAGAAGGAAAAGTAGTGGGGAAATGGGAGGGACGTCTCCAGAGAAAGAAAAAGTGGGGGAAAAGGAAGAGAAAGAGTGATAATGATGGAGAAGGAAAGATAATGGGCTTTTAGAAGTGCAATGGCCTCAGAATACCCCTCAGAAGTTGTGCTTAAGGTCTTGAGTGTGTGGGTTGGTGTGCTTTGGTACGAGGGAGGGGGGTGGGGGTCGGTGTTAGATACACGTAACCACCGTGGTATTTTAGCTCTAATGGAGGCTGGTTACACCCAGAAAATGAGCGGCTTCAGCTGTTCTGCTGATTACACATAGAACCTAAAATAAAGATCTTAATGTGGTTCCAGGCTCTGTGGATACAGCTGGTTAGGTACATTTCAAATAAAAGGGGAAGTAAAGTTGAATGTAGGGATGTGATATCAGGGATAGGATTCAGAGTCAAGGGTTTGATATTGTCATAGTGTTTTCAATATCTGGATGGTCCTTGTGCTCCAATAGACCTATCAGATCAATTTCATCCTCAAATATGTCTTGAAGGTTCTCCCTACGACATCCAGAGCATTGATATACTGTAGCAGACTACTCTTGTCCGTGTGAAGATATGGAGGAGTAATGTCTACCTATCACGCCGATTAGTAATTTAATGTTATCTGACAGACGGCGAAAAGAAACACTCAACAGAATACAGAATACAGTTCCTACAGACAACTCAGGCAAAGGCTGCACAGAAGCAACAAACACTGGAGGACAAGAGAGGGAGGGAGAGAGAGAGAGAGACAGTCCCTCGAGACAGCGACGAGGCCGAAAAGATTACAGAGAGGGTTTGTTGTTTTATTACAAATAAAAAATAAAGAAACTTTGAGGATAAGCTTGGATGCAGGCACATTTTTTATGAATGCGATGCGAACTTGAATGTACTTGGACGTGTTTTACAGCACTGCTGTATCATCTGGGAAAACAGAAGTATCGGATCGTGACTCGTATCGGCGGATACTCGGTGTTAAATCCCTTTCAGATAGTCTCTCCTCAAAGACGTTCATGGTGTTTCACTCAGCTGTACACAGAACAGGACTAGGTTGACACCTGGAACGAGTAGGGTCAATGTGCCGAATTGTTACACAGCTAGTCAGTGGGGGTGTCTATAATATGAAATGTTCATCTGTAATGTTCTCAGTAATATCTGTTGTCACTAAAGTGTACTAAAGTAGCATATCACATGCTGACTAAGCTACATTTGAGTCAAATAATTGAGGATTGCTTTAATTGAATACATTCAACAATATGATCTGCTGCTGGATTACTCATCTAAAGGTTGATTGTCCTGTTTCAGTCACATGCCAATGCACATTGGACTTTGTTAAACAGACCAGACCGCCTCCCGTGCCAATTACGAACATGCCCACAGCCTCAAATGTTGGTCTTACGGAAAACCTAGCGAGACAACTTTCCTGCTTCAGCTTCCTGAGCGCGGTCGGGAAGCACAGGGGAGACTTTGTTTGGCCTCCAGGGCCGAAGTTGATTCTCTCTCCAGGTCTAACCCCCTTTCACTTTACACAGCAGTTAGGAAGCAAGACATGGGCACTTAACGTGGCTCTGGAGGAACTGCAGCATTTTGTTGGAAAGACGCCGCCGACTCCCAGGCCTTAATGATTGGAAAGCGCCGCTGTACCGAAACCATTTTTCTTAGGCATGCACCGCTCGATGAGCCCGGCACCAGAGAAAGAGCCCATCAGTCTGCCAGCCAGCACTTATTCACCTTTCATGCAGACTGAGAGAGCCTTACAATTGGCCTGCTTGGCCCGTTGGTCTTTTGTTGCATCGTAGAGAGTTCTTCTTTGATTATCTGCCAACAAATCACTGCCGCTCCATTTGGTGTTGTGTCTTCCTGTCACTTCAGCAGGGATGTAAGAAGTTACTGTCAATCGGCGTTGTAATCCTCTGATTCAGTTTGCTCCGACAAAGAACAGTCCAAGAACACCTGATTACAAACACATTACGAGCACCTGGAGCCCGGCATGAAGGACATGTTCCCAGAAATGAATAAGCTCCACATGGACAGCGGCATACAAACAGAACTCAGTGCTACAGTTGCTGAAATAAAACTGTTCTCCTTTTCAGCCAAGTGAAAGAGAAGAAGAGACTCTAGTAATCCAGTGGGACAGTATTCAGCAGCAAAACTGTAACAATAAACAGAAATAGAGCGTTAATGGAGTGTTAAACATGTACCACAACCAACACTTCCAATATGCAAGAGAGAACACATCAGACACAAACAAAGACATAGAAACACCATTTGTGTGATTGGTCTCACCCATCTGTCCACTACACATCTGTCTCTTAAACTCTCTAGGTAGTGTACTGTGGGTTGATGAGAGCCATGTGACTAAACCCCAACCAAAGTTGCCAGATGCAAAACTGAAACAACGAGCTAAAAGGGACTAAAAAGTCCATAGAGCTGAGAAGAGCTGCAGCGTAGGGTTCATCTTAGAGTAACGTACAACATAGTCATGTGATCCATTGTCAATTTAGTAATATTGATTATAGATAACACTTTGTAAAAAGTCTGTCTCTCTCTTGATGGCAAACAGCAGAAGGCTCACGGTTGAGGCTACAGTTAGTTAGCCGTGACGCCTGAGGAGGTCAGCAGGAGGCTAAACTACTAGCGTTTTCTCTCCATTTCTGAAACACTTCGCCAATATAGTAGCTCACTAGAGCCTTGAATCACAGTTCTGCCCAATGATGCCAAAAATATTCTGCCTACTGCAGGTTTAAGTGCTTTATTTAATTACCCATGTGCAGTGGTTCTCAACCTTATTGAGCCACAACCCCTCAGAATAATCCGGTCGGTGTTTGTGACCCAGTGCAACAATCCACAGACAGAGGGGAAAGTGAAGGAGAGAGCGCTGCAAACCGGCGTGAACAGCTGTGTCCTCGCGCCTCCCTTCACTAAAAGAACAACAATCTACTGCACTTAAAGCTTTTCTTGAGAACACTTATGTGTTTGTCATACTTCCGACTTTGGAAAACGTGTAATATACCAGCTCGTCTAGTCTGTTTACATTTTTCCGTTTGCTCGAGCGTTATTTTTTTCCCATCCTAATGCGCTGTGATTGGCCCTCTACACCGGGCGGACCTGGTCACTGGTTGCTCAGCGCTATGTCACAGTAATCAGAAATGAACTGAGAGGTTCCTGACTAATTCACATTTGCAATTTGGTCTGGTTAGGAACCATGTCGATGTGCTGATAGTGTAAAACAAAAAAAAGTTGATTTAATGGCTTTTGTCCAAGACTTCCGAGGTTATGGACATGGGAGATGCTGCCGTCACTGGAAAGAATGAGTCTCCATGACTCCAGGAGTCTGTGTGTTTAGCTTTGAGTCTCTCTGAGAAGACGGAGAGCACTTTTAGATGCAAATTGTGCTCATCTGGTTCAACTGGTAAATGGTGTATTGTGTATTATGTACACGGATTTAGAGCGTGTTGTATTCATTCTGTATTTTGCTCCCATCTCGCAGCTCGCCACCATAAAGAGTGAGTCTCGTCTAAAGCATCTCCTCCAGAGGTTACCCAGTTACTGTCCAGAGTTGATGGTGAGTCCACTGCCTCTATCACTACAACACCGCTGTATTGATTTATATATTATGAACAACACCTGGTTGGGATGGAATCACTCAGTCCTACTGTACTGCAAGAACGTCTTCAAATGGAATAGGAACAAAAACTTTACATTCAACTAAACTAAATAAGTATAAAGAAGTTTACATGGTGATGGGTAACACTTTATAATAACCACTAATAAGTAAGGGATAATGTTCGCAGAGGGGTCTCTTATCGCCCTGTCGGGGTTTATTTCACAACAATGACCCGCTAGCTGTACATTATCCCGCTTATTACACGGCTACTTACTGAAGAAATCAATATTTTGACACAGAAACGGTCTGCCAGAGTCTGACATCAGAACTGTGCCCATAGCAACGGTCTGTTATACATAGCAACGGTCTGTTATTCATAACAACGGTCTGTTATACATAGCAACGGTCAGTTATTCATAACAACGGTCTGTTATACATAGTAATGGTCTGCTATACAGAGCAACGGTCTGCTATACATAGCAACGGTCTGTTATACATAGCAATGGTCTGTTACACATAGTAATGGTCTGCATAGCAACGGTCTGCTATACATAGCAACGGTCTGTTATACATAGCAACGGTCTGTTATACATAGCGACGGTCTGTTATATATAGCAATGGTCTGTTATACAGAGCAACGGTCTGTTATACATACCAGTGGTCTGTTATACATAGCAACGGTCTGTTATACAGAGCAACGGTCTGTTAGACATACCAACGGTCTGTTATACATAGAAACGGGCTGTTATACATAGCGATGGTCTGTTATAGAGAAATTACAGACCGCAGAACGCCGCGATTGACCAATCAGAATCGAGTATTCAACACAGCTGTGTGATAATAAAAGGTAAATTGTTAGTTGATTAAACTTTAGAGAACTTGAGATCTAAAAACACAGTGCTTATCGCTGTACGTGCCGCCAAACAGAACGAAACGGATATCCTTGAGATTTGAAACTTTAAACAGGAAGTAGGTTGGTGGTTGCGGTTACCAGAATACTGGCGCATCTGGTTAAACCACACAATCTCTCTCACACACACACACACACACACACACACACACAGGCTCCGACCTCCCCCCACCACGGCTAATTACAAAGCAGAAAGGCTGATTTGCTGCCTGTCTCGCCTCTCTCCATGAGCCTATTAGAACCACACCAGTAATTAGACTTAGGAAGTCTTAAATTAACATGTGTCCTGTTCTTATATGGCTGAACTGATGCAACAACACTGTAAGCTATTGACATGCACATGTAGTGTATGCTTGTAGTATTACAGCTGCTACTCTAATTGAACTGGGATTGAATTGTTATTCTAAACATGTAACTAATTGCATTTTAGTATTAGGTCTTAGTGCTGCCACAATAGCAGAAATGTGGCTTTTCTGCCAGATTTCCATGCAGATTGCCACTGCTAACTCAAAGAAAACCAGAGGGATTTCCTTGGTAAATCTGTCCCTTAGTTGAGAACACTGGAATTGTTTTGAGACTGATCCTAAAAAGCAGAAACACTCAAAAGCGGTGATGTTCAAGTTTATAACAGACTAATGTCAGCACACTGAGAAAAACAGAAAGGTAAACGAGGGCATTGAACACAACACGACTGTACAGAAGGCTTCAATAACAAGATAAATTGATGAGTTCAAAGTTCATTCTCAACTCCGTTTGCTCAGTTGTCATCATGTGACCTAAGTGAGGGCTGACAGGAGCATAAATATGATGGTGCCTTCAAATGAAACTCGTGAGCTTGTGTGTTTACAACATGGGAAGTTGTGTACACGATATGTTTGGCGTTCAAGCGGTGAAGTCGTGAGAACACTGCTGCTAAGCAACAGCAATATTAACGTTACTGTCAGCGTCTAGAAGCCTCAGAAGCTTTTTTTCTGGGGACCCACTTTTTTAAAATTGACAACTGACAAACTATTACTGCGTGACTGGCTTGTTCGGGTGAGTGGGCGCAACCTCGATACCCCCAATCACTACTGCACAGACTCTGGCTTCAAATGGCAACTCCTGTATCCGGGATATTTTGGCTTCATTTTTGTATAGTGGGAGGAAATGGAGACGCATCATCCGTCTACTGTATATATACAGTCTATGGCCCCAACAGGTTCACCCAGCCGTGATAGTAAGGCATCCAGATGTCATATCACATCCATATAACTATGAACATATAACTATGTTTCAACTTTATTCATAGTCGTTTAATTCAGGCCTTTTGTGACCTGAAGAAGAAGACTGCTTAGCTCTAATGTAGATCATATCAGTCTGTAACAAACAACAAGAAAGGCTTTTATCACACACGTACACACAAAGGCTCTCAGAGGAGACCGGAGGGATTTGTGCTTTGGCTCATGTAAACTGCAGCATTATTCTTCCTGTCATGTTCTTGCCTTATTGGCCTCCAGCTACATCACAAATCACATTTATGCTTCATGTAAAGACACTGTAACTCCATGCTCTGGCTCATAAATGATGCTGACGCCCGCTGGCGGGAACCTTAGTTCCCCAGCCAAGAGACACGGTGGGAGTGTTAACAGTGACGTGCTTATTTACACAAATGACTGGCCTGGAAACGCATACGAGCATGAAAGGATTCTTCTTCTACCACACTATTTCCATGTTTTTCTGTGCCGCTGTCCCTATCTGTGTCTCTCTGTCCCAGACGAGCTTGTTTGTGATGATTAATCCCACAACATTTCACCACAAACCCACTGGGAGTTTCATAGGATTCATGATTCTTTCCTGTTTTGATCCAACCAATGTACCGTTTGTTCTCTGTGAAATTAGAGAAAACAACTTTTACCATCTCTTCAACAGTTTATGTGTTCTCTGGCACATTTCTTCTAGAATTACTGGATAATGAGGATGTATATTAGACATGTTTAATTATAAGCCATGCTATGGTGAAGCATCAGTGTGAGAAAGTGAAGACAACGGAGAGGCCTTTAGGATTAGAGGTGTAAGAAACTATTGAGTATTGGAATATTATAAAAAATGTGATAGGGTAGCACATCCCAGATTTCAAAATCAAGGAGGACAAAATACCAATATTTCACTTGTTCATTGGCTCACATCGCAATAAAAATACACTTACGCGTTTCGGCACAGAGCCGTCTTCAGAGCGCGTCCGTGCCAAAAGGCACATTCACATTTTTATACTTATTGGACTTTGGGTCTAGCACTCCACCATGAATCCCATTGTTGGAGCACAACCTCCTTTACCAAAACATATATCTGAATATTATGTTTTGTGATACTGTATTGATTCTCAAAAAAGGTAACATAAACATAAAGTGTGCCTCAAGCTCCGTGTGTCATTATAGTACACCATCTGATCAGATGCAAACCTAATTTGAACCAACCACACTTTTACATAAGACCTTATTGCAACCTTATTACACGGCTGGGTTGAATACTCGATTCTGATTGGTCAATCACAGCATTCTGCGATCTGTTATTTCTCTATAACAAACCGTTGCTATGTATAACAGACCGTTGCTATGTATAACAGACCGTTGCTATGTATAGCAGACCGCTGCTATGTATAACAGACCGTTGCTATGTATAGCAGACCGTTGCTATGTATAACAGACCATTGCTATGTATAACAGACCGTTGCTATGTATAACAGACCGTTGCTACAGTATGTATAACAGACCGTTGCTATGTATAACAGACCGTTGCTATGTATAGCAGACCGTTGCTACAGTATGTATAACAGACTGTTGCTATGTATAACAGACCGTTGCTACAGTATGTATAACAGACCGTTGCTATGTATAACAGACCGTTGCTACAGTATGTATAACAGACCGTTGCTATGTATAACAGACTGTTGCTATGTATAACAGACCGTTGCTACAGTATGTATAACAGACCGTTGCTATGTATAACAAACTATTGCTATGTATAACAGACCGTTGCTATTTATAGCAGACCGTTGCTATGTATAACAGACCGTTGCTATGGGCGGAGGTCTGATGTCAGACTCTGGCGGACCGTTTTTGTTTCAAAATATTGATTTCTTCAGTAAGAAGCAGTATAATAATATATAATAAAAGATATAATAATCCCCGACAGGGCGATGCTGCTTCACGGTGCAGCATCGTCCTGTCGGGGATTCTTTCACATCAATGACCGGCTCGCTGTACGTTATCCCTTACTTAAACATGACTTGGTCTGACTGGAAACTGTCTTTTCTCAAATGTTAGCTCTTACCCATCTTAAAGCTGGTGAACAGTATAGCATTGCTTCATTCTTTAGAAGCAACAGGGTGTATAAGAAATGACAAATACTTTGCGACATGAAACCTAAAAATGTAAAATGTATAATGTAATGTATAATAAATTCTTCCAATCATGATATCAAAGTTTGTGGAACATGCTCAAGTTCTCAGCTATTGATTTTGTAAACTGGCGTGATAGGACGTGTTTTATTAAACCTCAAGTCAAGAAGAATGTAACCTTTTCTTCTCCTTTGTCTTCTAGAATGAACTTTGGATGTGCATCAACTCTACCCTTCCAGGTAAGAGAAGAGTGCTAATATTAAACCCTGTACCAAAACAACCACTTGTCCCAACTTTAATTATTACTTGAATTAAAATCTGCCAAGTCACTTTTTATATCCTGGCAACAGACGTAGAAAAGAAGTTGCACCACGAACACCATATCAGCAGTGGACAACACATATATCAAGCTTTTAATAAGAGCCAGTATTGTGCATTAAATAACTCAGTGTCCACCATATGACTGATTGTGTGGTGTTTGATTTGTCTCCAGGCGTATCCAGGAAGTCAGACGGCTGGGTGGGTCTGGGCTGCTGTGAGCTGGCTATCTCAGCTGAGTGTCGCAGGGAATGCAGACAGGTGAGATATCGTGAATACAGAATGCCCAACTTTCTTTTTTAAGAATGACTGCCTGGACATTTATTTTGCTTCCACCTGTATGCTGTGGTTTCATGATTTCATTTCCCTTTCCCCTTATAGGCATCATCGAAAAATGACATAACAAAAGTATGCAAAAAAGTCACAGAGGTAAGTCTGATAAAATGAATTCAGTAGCGAGAGAGCAGCGATGGTGGAGCGAGCTAGAGAGTGACTGAAGAGAGGGAGCGGCGTTAGAACAAAGCAGTGAATCAGAGAAATAAAACATTATAGCTACGCCCAGAGGACATAGTTATGATTGAGAAGGATTATTGTTGTATCAGTCTATACATTGTTTTTTGGGGGGGGGGTTAGAAAATCCCTGCATGTTATACCGTTAATTATAAATAAAAACAAATATATGACTACCACTATTCCTACTATACTTCTAATTTCACTTGTGGTATAACTGCTAATATTATGTGAAACCGAATACCATACTAATACCATAATAGTTACTTTTATAGTATAAGTGTCTATTTTACATATCTTAGCATTTTTTTAAAGTGAAAACAAAATAAACAACATTGTTTAAAGAAAACTACATAGATCGGAAAAAAAGAATGAGAAGGGATAAAGGACAGATACTTCTACAACATTACATAAAAGACTTTCCATTATGATGAGAATATATTAGAGCTCTCAATCGATTCAAATATTTAATCGCGATTAATTGCACATTTTCTATCTGTTCAAAATGTACCTTAAAGGGAGATTTGTCAAGTATTTAATCCTCTTATCAACATGGGAGTTGACAAATATGCTGCTTCATGCAAATGTATGCATATATTTATTATTAATTAAATTAAATCAATTAAATAAAACAATATGCTCCAATAATAACATGGCAAACTGCAGCCCAACAGGCAACAACGGCTGTCAGTGTGCTGACTTGACTATGACTTGCTCCCAAACTGCATGTGATTATCATAAAGTGGGCATGTCTGTAAAGGGGAGACTCGTGGGTATCCATAGAACCCATTTACATTCACTGATCTGGAGGTCAGAGGTCAAGGGACCCCTTTGGAAATGGCCGTGTCAGTTTTTCCTCGACAAAATGTAGCGTAAGTTTGCAGAGTTATTTATCCTTCTTCTCAACAAGTTAGTATGACATGGTTGGTACTGATGGATTCTTTAGGTTTTCTAGCTTCATATGATACCAGTGTCTTCACTCACAAAACTGAGCCACTACAACCTAAAAAAATGCAGGTTGTGCTTATGCGTTAAAGAAATTAGTGGTGTTAAAACAAATTTGTTACGTTTGTAACGTTAATGCGTTATTATCACGTTAACTTTGACAGCACTAGAATATATTCATCTAAATGAAAAGATAGAACAGCGGTTCCCAACCTGGGGTGGGGAATCCCCATGGGGCCCCAAATATGAATCCAATATGCTTAAAGGAATCCGAACGATAAGATCATTTTGCAGTAGTTTCCTGTATCTACAGGGGAGTTTCAGAGAAGGAGAAATCACTCTCTGGTCGTGACTCACATCCATTCCAAGGCCTTGATTTAGTCATCGTAAACAGTCACTGAGACAGAGCTTTAGTATGCTTCTTTTGTTTCGTATGTGTTCAAATATATCACCACAACTTTCCTCTTCTCCTTGTAGAACTCCCTCTACAGCTGCATCACCAAAAATGAAAGTAAGTTGTTACACACACACACACACACACACACACACACACACATAACCAACATAAACAGTGAAGACGCCAACAACTGATCTCATATCTGCTTCCAGCCAACAAATAAATAAAGCACACCACTGTCTTCTTGGACCAATAGATGGGCTTGTTTGTATCCTCTCTCTGTTTCTCATTCTGTAAATACACAACATGCTATTTGCCTGGCAGGATGTGAGGTCAGTGACTTCCTGTTGACAGGTGTAATGTTGTTGTTACTAAAGCTGACATTAACAGAAAGAAAACAACAAATGTCCTACATTCAAAATGTTACTGAAGTACAAACGTATTAGCATCAAATATATACTTAAAGTACCAAAAGTAAAAGTAGCCTACTCATTATGCAGAAAGGCCTATTTCACAATAATAGATATTATGGTATATTATTGTATTATAATTATTGCTGCATTAATGTGTTCATCACTTCAATGCTGCAGCTGGTAAAGGTGCTCATTGTAACTACTTTATATGCTTAATAATGATAAAAGCTAGTATCTAATAATTGAAGTAAAAAGTACAACATTTCCCTCTGAGATGTAGTGGAATAGAAGTGGGTTATAAAGTTACGTAAAATAGAAATAAGTAAAGTACAAGTAGCTCAAAATAGTACATAAGTACAGTACTTGAGTAGCCTACAGGCCACCACTGCTAGAGCACACGATCTAGGCTCTTCATTTAGCTATCAAAGTGCACCAGATTGATGCATTGAACTTTAGAATGTACAAAATGTTCTGGTTACTGTGAAAACCTGGAACAAAGACGGGGGAAACTGCTGGAAGGAATGTGTTTCAGTGAAGAAATTAATTTACTTTGCAAGTAACTCTGGGGTTCCAATTTTCTTTCATATGCTGAGTACTTTCTTACCAGTATGGACGTGAAATAGGTCTTAAATTGCATTCATAACAGTCTTAAAAAGTCTTAAATTTGACTTGTTGAAACCTGCAGATACCCTGAGTCAGAATAACCAAATCTGAGGAATGTAGCTTTACAATAAAAGAATGAGAAAACAGTCACTACTGTCAGGTAGTGCATGAGACAGGTAATCTGAAAAAGAATGATGATGTTCCTCTGTGCTCATAATGGCATTTGCAACATTTCACAGACCGAAGGAAAACAACCAATCAGAGCCGAGTTGTCTCAAAGTGTCACGAAACTCGCGAACTCAGATCAAACTGTTAAACTAGGCAGCGCTGATCAAATATGAATCAACATTCTGTTACATTAATGTCTATTTCTCTCCTCAGATGTTTTCAGAATCATCTTGTAGTGCACGGTTTAGCTGGAAAATGTCAAGTCAAGTCAAATCAAGGCCGATGATGTCTGTTTTCTTGAAATGAAATGAAATATGAGATGAAATATCCCTTTCAGAACCATCAGACTACTCTCTGTAGTCTCCTACTTTTACTCACACAAAGCCAGTTTGTGTATTCAAGTATGTCACTGTGTGTGTGTGTGTGTGTGTGTGTGTGTGTGTGTGTGTGTGTGTGTGTTCCTCCAGTGGGCTCCACCTGCTGCAGCTATGCAGGGCGTCACACCACCTGTAGGGAGTACTGCCAGGCCATCTTCAGGACCGACTCGACCCCCACCGTGTCCCAGATCAACGCTGTCAAAGAGTACTGTCAGAGTCACAGCCCTCAGCTGCTCAGCTGCGTCAGCAACTTCACCAAGTCCTACCCCATCCGCAGCCCGATAGACAGTAAGTCCAGCCACGCTTCACACTGCACATGGAGCTGCAGGAGCACTGGACTCATTCAGCCATCACTGATGCCAGTAGTTGTATGAGTTGTAACCTCATCTGTAACCCAGGCAGTCTTCATTTCGTTAACCAAAACTATGACCATATGATCGTCAAGACAAAGACGAGACGCCACCGACGTCATCAAACACTAAAGCTCTGTTTATACTCGAGACTCGCACTACAAGCATGTACAGAGGCGTTTATGCTCAGTGCGTTGTTCGTTGCAGTATGCTCCGAAACACCAGGAGGCGTACAAACTAAATACTCTGTGGATAAGCAAGAAGTCAACGAGTGGTACCGGAAAGGAAAGTAGGTTGCCTGGCAACAGTAGTGAACACCGATGTACCGCTAAACACGCATTGTATTGTAACTTGTATAACTTGCATGTGTGTACTGTAATTATTACCGTCGCTTACCTCCAAGTCTAAATGACTTCCTGTGTCTCGGTGCTTCCTCTCGGGTCGACACTCTTTACATCAGACCTTTATTTAGCTTTTACAAAACGATCTCTCGTATTCTTTCACAGCCTGCAGCAGAAAGCCTCTTCTGTCCCCGGTGTGTTGCCTATTTCTTTCCAAGTATTTCATGCCATGTGTCTGTCCCTGTGGTCTCTCAATGAACAGTTGTAAAGATGTCTTCCCTCGAAGGCATCCATGTTGAAACCAAAAGCGCAGTTACAAAAATTCAGAGGTGCACAAAAAACCACAGCGACAACTGTGCGCGCTACGCGAAGGCGCGTGTTGCGGCTGCAGGATTCATGCGTCGGATGTTTTCACCAGCTGCATTTCAGCTGCGTGTCTGCTGTGTTTCTGCTGCTGCTGTCAGCCCTTTCTTTCTACATAGAGTTTGACTTTTAAAAGTCCATTTCATTTCATTATAGATATCATTTATATTTATTTTAGACAGAGGAAAGTTAAGAAACGTGTGGTAATTTGTAAATAATAGTAATAATCAACATTTAAAACTCCGTACTACATTATATTCATTCATGGAGCTCTCCAAGTCACTGCATGTTCTAGAACAATCTGGCACATATTTCAGAATAAAAGCCTCGTGTTAACAAATGAAGGAATTCTGTCGACAGAAAAAAACGCTTGAGGGCTTTTATTTTTAAATGAAACCCCATACTTTATTAATACATGGAGTTCTCTAAGTCCCTGCATGTTCCATAGCACTGACTGCTCATATTTCAAAATAAAAGCCTTGTGTTAACAAATTAATTAATTCTGTCCACAGAAAAAAAACACTTGAGGGTTTTTATTTTGAAATGAAAGCAGGAAGTATTGATTTAAAAATAAGTCTCTACTTTTTTTCATGTCCGTAACATTTTCCACAGATAGACATGTAAACTGTGGTAAAGTCTTGCTGATATGATGTTAATATACAGGCAATAGATCATTTTCACTGTCTGTTGTTGTGAAAAGCGAGACCTCGAATCTCTAGAAGAGACGCAGCCGAGCCGCGCGTCTCATGTGGGCTGTCTGGCTGCTCTAACCTGTTAACACGGACGCCGAAATAAAAAACAAAGGTTTCCTCGGCCGCCAGGCGCTGCTGACGTGCCCTGTGTGACCCGGACTTAACACATAGCTCCAAACAAATAGAGGTCAGTATTTCACCTCTACTACTGGGTCCATACAATCTACGTTTACAGTCATCAGTTATTAGAATAAGTATAACTTACTAACAGAGGGAAAGAATACGCAAAATTCAACCAAACTGCTGAAACTCTGAGAGCCGGTCAAGATAACACTGCTGTCTTGTCATCTTCCCGTGTGGCGTCCGCCTGTAGTTTACCATGTGTGTGTTTACGCTGCCACTCCGGTACGGTCCGTGTACGCATGTCATTTTCTATATTGGAGTCATATATATATCGTAATATAGTACATTTTCCAGCACTTATCAATCCATCCGTCCCTCACATCCAGGTCTGTACTGCTGTGATCGGGCAGAGAAGACCCACTGCCAGATGGCTTGCCGGCGAATCCTTCGCACCATGAGCACCGAACATGAGATCATGGAGGGTTTGATCGAGGAGTGTGGCTCCCAGCCTCTCCCTCAGGAACCCATGTGGCAGTGCTTTCTGGGTAGCGCCCACCCTCCCTCCCCACCTGAAGAGGAGACCCCCCATCCCGCCAAGATGGACTGTGCCAAGCTGCACTGCTGCTCCAAGGCTAACACCTCCCTCTGCAGGTACAGCACACCGCTCAGTGGAAGCCAGCACATCGCTGATCAGAGAGCAGGTGGAGGTGAAGTGTGTTAGTTCTTCCTGTTCTAACTGTGCACTCTGCTCTGACAGGGACATGTGTCAGGAGATCAGCACTAACTGGGGCAGCCAGACGTGGCAGGACTTTGACCAGCTCTGTGAGTACAACCCGGTGGAGACGGAGCTCATCAACTGCCTGGCTGATGTCAGAGAGCCCTGTCAGCTGGGCTGCAAGGACCTCGGCTACTGCACCAACTTCAACAACAGGTCAGACACCGGGGGACCCAGCAGGAGGCTTCTCTTCTCAGCTCCTCTCTTTATCTCACACTGTTTTACCCACAAATGATATTTTGACATTTCGTCATTTTCACGTCAGTCGAATACCATTAAATGTTCACACAGTGATCGCAACCTGCTCCAAAACAACCAGTGGATATGATCGGGTTCTTTAGGGTCCCAAAGTCCTTAATATTCATTTATTGGGAGTAACATCAGGTGTACAGAAACATGCAAATAGACCACAAATGTGAATGATTGTCCCCCCAACCCTCACCCATTGCCGATGCAAAAAATAAAGAACAAAAACAAAGTATTAAAAAAATAATAATTATATAATAATAAATAAAATACACATTGACAGTAATAATAATTCTAGGATAAATCCCAAACTACAGATAAAGTAGGCTGATAAATCTTACTGTACAAATGGACAAATTAACTGCTTTTTCTTTTTTTACATTTTCATCAACAGCTAAATTCATCCTCCTTTTTTGACTCTACTTGCTTTTAGAAGCAAGCGAATAAGAAAAGCATATTTACATCAATATTGTAAGAAATGACAGACATTTATTAGGCGAATTACCAACGTAAAAGTCAGACGCTTGAACAAATTAAAGCTGCGACGAGGAACTTTAGTTTTGTGTTCATTTTGGTGGTCCATGTGAGTGAAGTGTTTCCAAGCACCAGACTCCCTTTAGAAAACCTCTCATTTTACTGCAGCAGGGTCTTGCAGTCTTTCCCGCTCAGTCCTGGTTCTGGTTCTCCCCATGCCTCCCTTCCCTCCAGCGAACGCAGCAATACGGCCTGGGCCTGTGCTTAGAAATGAGCCGTCAGGACTTTCGTAAGGTTGTGATGTCACAAGTATACATTCACCTGTAGAAGTGCCGCTAAACTCTGCGTAGTTGACACACACAATGAGTCCCCGCCTGCAGTGACACTGAAGGTGACACTGCCATCAGTGTGTGAATGTGTGTGTGAATGGGTGAATGCTGACATGTAGTGTAAAGTGCTTTGAGTGGTCGGAAGACTAGAAAAGAGAGATATAAGTGCAAGTCCATTTACCATTAGGTGAGTGAGGCAACCACAAAAGCTCACAGTCATTTGATACCGAGCATTCTGAAAAGCCTCGGTCACGTGAGATGTTAGATCGGAGTATCAAATCTAATTTAAATAGAAGTCATTTCAAATGTTACTGTGTATGTTGTTGAAATACTTGGTGTTGTGTTAATTCAGGAATGAATAGGTATAAACCTATTCATTCCTGAAGCTGAGAGAAACTGTAGGATCTTCTCACTCAGTGTGTCTCCTACAGCATTCTGTAGCATGCTTCCAGTTCCACTTTAATCATGGTTGGCTCTTAAAACATGACCGTGCCCTTGAGCAATCTGTGTTGAGGGGGAGGAATAAATTGGCTGAGATGGGTTTTGACCTAAAAGCATAGAGAGTGTATAAGAAGTGGACGTACTGTAGTCACCGTGACGTTACCCGTTGGTTCGTGTAGTACCGTGTTGAAGCCTTGAGTTCAGTATTTTGGCCATCGCCATCTTGTTTACTGGATATTTATTGTCATGCTAATTTTGTCTAGCGAATAACAGGCTTGTTTGTAATGTACTCCAGACTCCTTAGAGTGTCTTTTAGTATAACTACATCATGCTACATTGTGAACAACAAATCCATTTTGATATTGTCAGGATGAGAGGTAGTTAACGGGAGGTTCCATTGATTTACATTATGATGCGTTCAGGCTCTATTCTGAAAAATGAGTATTCGGCTATGGTAGATTCTAACGTTATCATGATGTGTTCAAATGTAATCTGGTAAAATGTTTTTTTTTTGTTGAGAAACTTGAATAAATCCAGATGTTTAAAGGAGATGTTTTCACAGCAATATAAAATAGATAATAGAGAGAGAATTATGAGCTGTTTAACGTCCTAACAATAACCAGGAAGCAAACGGTAATAAAGGAGTAGATGTTGAAGTACATGGGATTTATTGTTTTACTTTTACCGTGGTGTCAAATTGGTATCGAGAGACATGGAATTCCACTGGTATTGGTGTCGACTACTAAATGTCTGGTGTGGTGACATCACTAGTGTAGGCCTATGGGAACTGACAAAATGCTAAATGAAAACGTTATGTGCGCCAGTGCAACCAGTGTGAACAGCTAGTCTGGAGCCCTGCCTCCTCCCAGCGGTCCCAGATCATCCGTACCACATGAAATTTGCATCACACACAGTCACGAAAGCTTATCAGCGTTGAGATTCTCCTGTCGTGATGTTCCTGAATCAGAAATGCAGGGAGAAGGACTGTAGACGTCTGGGGGCACCTGGGGGCTCTACGATAAAAATCTATAAGTATAAATTAGGGCTGTCAATCTATTAAAATATTTAATTGCAATTAATCTCATCATTGTGCATGATTAATCACAATTAATCACACGTATTGTATCTGTTCAAAATGAACCTTAAAGGAAGATTTGTCAAATATTTAATCCCATTATCAACAAGAGAGTGGACAAATATGCTGCTTTCTGCAAATATATGTATATATTTATTATTGGAAATCAATGACAGATATTGTCCAGAAACCCTCACAGGTACTGCATTTAGCATAAAACAATATGCTCCAATCAGAACATGGCAAACTGCAGCCCAACAGCCAACAACAGCTGTCAGTGTGTCAGTGTGCTGACTTGACTATGACTTGCCCCAAACTGCGTGTGATTATCATAAAGTGGGCATGTCTGTAAAGGGGAGACTCGTGGGTACCCAGAGAACCCATTTACATTCACACATCTGGAGGTCAGAGGTCAAGACACCCCTTTGAAGATCCTCACCAGTATTTAGCGTAAGTTTGGAGCGTTATTTAGCCTCCTCCGCGACACGCTGCTATGACACCGTTGGATTCCTTCTGTTTCTGTAGTTTCATATGAAACCAGTGTCTTCACTCCAGCTTTAAAACTGAGCCCTAAAAAAACCCAAGTTGCGTTAATGCGTTAAACAAATCTGCATTAAGGCGTTATCAGCGCATTAACTTTGACAGCCGTTATAAACGTATGTGTTTAAACTATAACGTCACTGACGTGTTTATGCCGTATTTAGATGCGGTTATCTTGAGTGTTAAAGGGACTATTTGTAACTTTTTAATCGTATAAATGTAGCAGGTCGCCACACATGCGCGCTCGCATATGCGCGTTCGCGTGTGGCCGCTGCCTCGTCTCCTCTGCCTGCCTTCACTCAGACAGCGCGCGTTCTCGCTCAGCTCGCTCCACCTCTAGACGTGAACGCGCGCTCCCTCCACACTGCAGAAGAGTTAGTTTAGCTCTGAGAATATCTAGTGAATGTTCAGTGGACGTTTGTGCAGAAATAACTGCTGCAGCTCCTCCAGACCAACAGAGGTTTCCCGTGTCTTGTGAAGTGACGGAGCTCCTCAACGAGTAACGTTATTGTCTCGTTACCGACCAGGTGCCGGTGTCTCCCTGCTCTCTCCGGCTGCAGGCGG